>BPLR01002446.1:0-57500 GCA_021605095.1 Caerostris extrusa
ATCAGTATCAGCAAAATTATTATATTTGTAAAATGTGTAAGAACTGCTGTAATTTTAAATTTTTAAAGATTTGGCTATCAGGCAAAAAAAAAAAAAAAAAAAATTGGGTCTCCATTTGCGATGATATTGAATTCTTAGGTAAAACGATGAATCTGTAAACTTTTAAAAGACAGCAGAAGAATAACAGTATTGCACGATTACAGTAGATCTTAATCAAGGATCATCTCAAATGATCTCTGAATTTACTTTTCGCCATTGCTACAATTCATCATGTGAGTAAGGCAGCCAAAGGCCAATTCAAACACCATTCCTGTTTACAGCTAACAATTAAAACATCTAAAATTTTGTCTTCAATATAAGGATTTGATAGCGGATAATTTTAACAAGTTATTTGTTCTGACATTTTCAATTACACCATGCAGGTAGGCAAGTAAGAATTTGGTTGAACCAACAACATGAAAGTATGGATGCTAAGATAAGTTTTAAAAACCCTTCAAGTTAGTGAAGCGTTTGCATTATTTGGTAGAATGTTTTTCATAGTAGGCTTTTGGACTCATTAATTAGTATTTATGAATGTCTGAATAAGTCATTGTATATAAATAGAGATGACCAAGTGCATCTTTTTATGTTCATGGTTTATTCCAAAGAATGGCTACTCTCAAGAAGATAATATGTATTGACATAGTGCTAGTTTTTCCAAAATTGATTTGAGAAATATAAAGGAGAATTTACTTTTCTTAGATGGTCCTCATAATCCCCAGATCTCAATTCCATTGAGAATATGTGGAATGAGAAAAGGCCTATCAGGCATCTAAATCCACAACCATAAAATTTCGCACTAATGGAAAGTGCTATTCATCAAACATGATTTTACATTTCATAATGACCTATCAACATCTCGTAGAGTCCTTGCCAGAAAAATCCTCTTTGTTATTAGCAAAAGTGGCTAAATGAAATATTGAGGAGATGGTCATAATAAAGTGATCAATAAATGTGTGTGTATATATATATAATGATCACCAAAAATTAAAGATTATCAAGACAGCTTCAGAGTTCAGCCTTCAATTTGTTAACTGCTCTTTTACAGGACAGTGTAAATGTAAACCAAATGAATAATTTTTTTTAATCTTAAAAAAATGGTCTTAAACCTTCAGCATGCTATAAACTGCAGCTTCATGAATAGGAAAAGTATTTCTAATAATTACAATTTAAAGAGAGAATAGAAAGATAGAGGTGTACTGCTTAAATTCTATGAGGATTGGCTGCTATACTTCTATTCTGATTTTTTCATCGAAGATTAACAAATCTTTCTTTTATAAAAATTTTCTAACATTTCATGTAGCTGTCTGATAATTTTGTAGTTCCACTATCATTTACCATTTGACATTTCATCATGGTGATTAACAATGTATCTTTTAATTCCTCTTTCCAAATTACCAGTACTTTGACTTGACTTTGTTATTTTAAATATTATTGTCATAGTATTTTGACTATGTTGTGTCTCGAACAGATACACTATACAACACTATATATATATAAACACACATGCAAAGACTCAGGTTATAAACAATTCAGTACAAAAATATTCCTATGCTTACATACTATTTCTTATTAATGCAGAAACAATTTATAATTAAAAGTGAAAATATTTATTTTTTGTTTTAAATAATGCATAGCTTAGAAAAAAATTTAGGTATACTAACTTCAAGATCTTTGAAGTTTTTAAATCAGTTAATTTGATAAATTCTGAATAGGAAAAATCTTAAATTGTAATTCATTTTGTTAATATTTTTAATAGAATTAATAATTATAATCAAATGGTGTCAGTATTTAATAAATGCCACCTTTCCTGCTAAAAAAAAGTGCTAATCAAAAATTATTTTCCTGTTAAATAATTGAAAAGTTTAAAATTATTTTATAAATGTTTGAATATTATTTTTATGCTGTATTATGCAAAACATATTTAGTGCATAAAATTATGTATAATTTGAATAAATTGACAAAATATATTTTTTATTAATTGAGATTCAATGCCATTTTTCTTATAGTTACTTATAATTTTTTTGCTATAGGTTGAAGAACTCAGCGAGCCATGCTCTGTTGACACGGCATGCTAATACCAGTTTTGCCCAAGTGGATCCTATGAGTGAAGATGACAATTTAGATTTCTAGCCCAACTCTTTTTATATAAAAATGTGTTTATATTTAGAATCATTTTCTAACTATAGAATCTCAAATGAGCTGTATACTGTTAGTTATAAAAAGTGCAATTCCAAGAAACGCAAAATATATTATAAGCGTATTTATGAATTGCTTAACTTTTGGATAATGTTGAAACTTACCCCAACTATTTTTTTTTCTTTTGTAAATGTATTTTATACTAGATATATCTTGTATATTCAAACTTCTTTTATTTTTATTTCTACCCTATTGTGTGTTTTCCTTTAAAAGAATTGCTGACTTACTTCATTTAATAATTACTTTCAAATTAGTAAATCTGATTAAATATTTTTTAGCAATAAGTTGTCATGCACCTCTTGATTAAATATGAATTGTATATGTAGAATCTAAAGTACTTTGTTACTCATGCAACTGTTAAAAGATTTTTTTTTAATACTTTAGTGACTATAGTTATTTTCTTTATACAAATATAAGCAACAGTTGCTTATAATTGTTGTGATTGTCCTGTTGAATAATTATTACATCATTCATGCAGTATTTTTATTGATTCAGATCTTTGTAAAAGAAACATTATTATAAATAGTGTGGCATAATTGCAGATGCTATAAAGTTTCAAATAATTAAAACTCCATTAAGAATTGTAGTAATTAGATATGATACATGTTAAGCTATTGATATAATCCAGAGCTAACCTCAAAGGAAAAAGCCCATCATTTTGTAACCTATTGACATCTTAACTTTAAATCAGCTTTAAAAGGCATTTATAATATACTAGTGCAATACCCATAATTTCAACAAATACTATTTTTGTTATTGAATAATTTCACTTCCATAAACTACTATAGTGGGAGAGAAGATAAAATCTATAGAAAAAGATATGTTATTATTTCTTGGTTTTGCACTTTGAATGGCTTTTAATCAATTTGAATCTCGTGCTTCTGGTCTGAAATTTCCACGTAAAATTTGTCTTTCTTAAGGGCATATAAAATTTGTGTTCTTGCATTGTAAAAAAGTGCTGTTATATGTCATGCAATTTTTTAAATTTTCCTTAATAATGCTGAGTTTATTCGTGACAGTTAATGATATTTTTAGCATTACAATATTTTTTTATTATTTTAAAAATATCGATCATAGTACTAATACACATTAAAAAAAAGGATAAATCAAGTGAAAAAATAACATATTTAGAAAAAATTGCAGTATTATTAATTGTTTGAAGAACTTAAAGAGTTATTGTTTAAAATATATATTTTTCTATTTGTCGAGGATTGTATCACTAATGTTACAAGTAATCTATTGATGATTCTCTTCAAATATCTGACAGATATTTTGATTATTTGTAAAAAAAAAAAAAAAAAAAAAGAATTTATTTTTAACGCATCATTTCTTTGTAGTAAAATCTTAAAATTTAGTTTAATATTCAGAATTGTTTTTAAAAATACTTTAATCAGAGCTGTAGGCAAAAATTTATCCATTATCTTTAACATTTGTTATGCATGGATCAATGCTAGTATAAACAGATGCTAATTTTCTTTTTTTTTTTTTAATGAATTTTCTAAGCATTATAATTTTTTTTTTTTTCAAATTTGTACTATTTTTTAAAAGTTAAAAAAAATGTTTTTTGAACAAAAAGTGCAGCATTGTTATAATTTTACATTGCCCTTGAAACACTAATGCTTCTCAAAACTCTTTTTATATAACTAAGTCGTAATCATATAAGTGCTTTCTCTTAATTCATTATTAAATTTAATTTTTGTTTATGAAGTGGTAAATGATGTAATGTATGTTTTTTTATTAACTATTTTAGAAATGTCCAAGACTTTCAGCTATATTTTGTGCTTAGTGACTGGCATATAAATTGAATATCAGTATTTGAATATGTCTGCCATCAAAATACTGAAAATTGTATTTTACTGCGTAAACAATATAATTTTCTACTCAATTTTGTGATTTGTTTTTAAATGTCTATTGTTTAATAGACAAAACAGTGATTAATTTAGACAATTTGAATGTTCATAATTCAATGAGTATATTATCAATCATTTATGTTTTTTATCAAAAAAAAAAAAAAAGGTATAAATCAGTAAATTTGAAATCTGTGGAGTTTTTTTATAAAAAGAAATTTACAGAAAATAATATAAATTCCAATTCTTTTTATATAGAGATATTGTTTTTTATTCAAATGCAGCAATCTACTTATTTTATATTTGTCTACATGCAGTGCGGCTTAGTAAGTTTTATAAAAATACTATTTTGGGAGAAAATGTGGTTCTTTTTTTTTTTTTTTTTTTTTTTTTTTATTGCTTAACAGATATTTAATTTTGATTATCTAAACTCAGTTTTGAAATAAAACTTTAGCAATAATCAAACTACCGATATATATCTGAAATTAAGTTTTTAAAATGTGCTTTTCGTATGTAATTTTTTAATGTTATAAAAGGAAATACTAAACATATTCAGATATTAAGAAATGTATCTTTCTCAAATAATGATAGAATTTTATTAAATTAAAATTCTCTTAACTTCTCATATCATTCACTTGTATGAGAAGAAAAAAATATTGCCTTTTATCGTAGAAATGTTCCTATAAAATTTCGTCCAAATCATATTCAAGTTTTTAGCTGAAATATTATCTACTTTCTTGATAAAGCAGCTAAAAGAATTCATTATCTCATTTCACATAGAATGGAAGATCTGAATGCATGTGCCAAATATATGTCTGTGTGAGAGTGGATTTTTATTTAATATGTTAACGATTTCTTGTACATACTCATATTTTATGTTCATTTGGTTCATTCAACAAGATAATTTTCTCTTTAAAAGTTGTTAATCTATTCTTAGAGAATTTGTAAAATATTTAATTTCATGCATAAAAAGTTTAAAAAAAAAAATGCAGTGGCTTGGATCAATTTTGGAAAGCAAAATCTAAATCTGGAACCATGTAAAATGAAAAGATAAGCTTCTCAGCTAGCATTCACTTTCTGGACAAACAGTATCGACAAATAAATTAGGTGACTTATATATATGTACATCATATGACAAGATAACTGATACTAAAAGTATTAATATACTGCTAAAGATTGCTACCAACGTAGTGTAGATTTATCTCTTTTTTTAATATATTTCATTTTGCCATTTTTTTCTTAATTAAAAAAAAAAAAAAATTCTGTGCTGTCCTGTAAAAATAAAAAATGTTCTTCAACTTATGAACTATTTTTAAAAGATGATAATGATAGATATAAATACATCTTTTATTTTTTAAATATAAAAAGGAAGCTCATGTATATTAAATTAAAAAATTATTTGAGTAATCATCACTGTGATTTGATGTGTGATAGGCTGATTGATCTTTTTTTTTTTTTCTTGTCATAATTTACATGGGGAATAAGGCAAATACTTAATTTTATATTTAGCTGTCATGTTTAAATATGCAAGTTTCTGGTTTACAAATTATTTATATTGATTTTAACATCAGATTTATTGAATAATGGTTTAAGATATTTTTTTTTTCATGCTGTAGTACTTTGTTTCAAATGATGACAAATGAGCATACCTGTTAGAATACCTTTGTGACATGGAAAGTTTATCAAAAGGAATGTGTATTATCATTTATTAACTGAGGCTGCATTATTAATCAATTGCTAATTACAAGTATTCAAATAATCTTCATTATGGTACTGCCTTCTTTAACAAAGGTAAAAAGCAAAGTCAAAATATAATTACTTTATTTTTAGAAGAGCATCTGATTTACTATTAAATGTTTTATATTGTGTGTGCTTAATTTATTCATTGTGATGTAGACTGCTCTAAGCATTTAAAATGAGATCAGTTAAGGAAACTGACTGTGTGATTAATCAAAGTACAATGTTTTCTGTTTGAGTGGCTTAAAATTAGAATAATATTACTTCAAGTGTTCGTCTAATAGAGTTTTTAGATTTATTTTATTTCAAAGATTATAATTTTATGCTTTAATTTTAACCTCTAAATTTATTTGTAAACATTTTTAGAAATAAAACTTTTTATATGAAGCTTTTGCCTATTTATTAATGTTATATCTGCATTATACATCTAATCAGTATAATTTTCAAAACAATTACAATAAAAGAATTTGTGATTAGGATAAAAATAATATTGTTTTATTAAAGTAAAGTACCCATGTAATGTTACAAGTCTTTTTTTTAGGTGAAGATTTTGAAGTAATTGTAGTTTGCTACAAAAATGAGAACCAAGGAATATAAATTGTAATATTCTGCTTATCTGCAAAAAGCTAAAGGTTTCGGGTGCGGATTATATTATTGCATATGATCTAGAAGATTTTTAAAATCACCTTCTAAAAATTTTGTGCAATAAAAATTGATTTCTTTTAACTTAAGAATTTTGACAATCTTTTAAACATAAAGAAAAGGCTTGGGGAAGATAATGAAACAATTGTCCATAGGTTATAGGATATCTTATTTTTATAGATCGAAAATTTCACCTAAGAATTATATTACTATAATGGCATAAAGAAAATATGCATTAAAATAATAACTTTATTTCATTTAGTTTTTCAATTGACATCCCAATAATCTTTTATATATTGTTACAAAATCAGGATACTAAAGAACATGTATTGATGATTGCAGCATATCACAATTCTGTATATATACAATCAAGATTTGTATATAAGTAGAATTGTGATTACTTCTCATAATGTAATGCTATTCTGTGTAAGGTATTGCTTTGAATTTTTATTAAACATAGTTTTTAATCATATTTTTGCTGCTTAAGATTAAAGGCATTTAATTTATCATTGATTACCAATGACATATGTGACCTAAATCTTATGTCATACAAATTGCACTATCATGTGCCTTTTTTTTTTTTTTTTTTTTTATCCATTCAGAGATTTATTCCTTTACAATATCACATATAAAGGTATTTTTTGTGTCTCATTAATGAATAAATTTCTCTTGTCAAAACTTGATTTGTGTATTTTTGGCATGTCCCATATAAGTGTCAAACAATAATCTGCTAACCTATTTTGCTATTATTTACCACTGTATTTCTTTTTGCATCTTGGTCGAATTTTTTTCCATGTTCATCAGAAACTATTCCCATATTTTTCAGGAAAAAATAAGAACGTAAGAAATAAAAGTAAGATAGCCTTAAATGGACATCATACCTTAAATGGAAAACTGCCTTTCAAATTAACAAATCTTTCACCTTTTTTTTAAAAATCATTTTAATCAAGTATCATGAAATGAGATAAATACATTTTTGCCTTATACAAACTCAAGTGTGCAATATATTTTTCATTCTTTGAATATATTACGTCGAAACCCATGTCCCCCTGCTTAGGGGGAGGTCAACGCCCTACGTCCAGAAAAACATCCTGTCTGGCAGGGGTGAGCTGACGGGAGAGAGAGAAAGAATGTAAGAAGGGAGTTGTACTTCTTCGACCAAAGAGAACGGTCGTGCGGAGGGCATCTTCGAGTTTGATGTCTGCATAAACTAAATGAGTTGGCAACCAAACAGAAAGGTTGTGTGAGCAGTGCATCTTCGAGTTTGATGGCTGCATAAACTAAATGAGTTGAACTTCTGCAACCAAACAGAAAGGGTTGAGAGCAGTGTGAGCTTGATGGCTGCATGAACTTGCAACCAAAGAGCTTGATGGCTGCATAATAAAGGAATTAATTTATACAGTCCATTCAAGTCTGTGTCATTCTTCGTGTCTGTGTCGAAGATTACTTGAGTTTATTGTTGTGACTGAGCTATCGAACATTTTGGTCCGTCGAGCCGGAGACGGATTAGTTGAGCATTGAGATAGAGTGATCCATTGGATTTCCACGAATCGTTGGCTGTATTCTACCATGAGTTCGGTAGGTGAAGTTTAATAATTCTAATGTGTTAGTTGCATTCGTTTGTTGTGTTAATTTAGGTTAATTAAGGTGTTGAATTAGAGTGTTTAGTTTGACAGGTTTGTTAAGTTCTGCAGTGCATTGTTAGTGAATTTAAGTGAATAAACAATGTCTGTTTCTTTAAATCTAAGGAAGGATGAGCTAAAAGAGGTAGCGGAAGAGATGGGCTTAACCATTCCAGTCAATGCTAGAAAAATAGATTTGATCAACCTAATCAAATCCAGTCATGTCTATAGAAGCAGGGATTGAAATAGTGCGCAATCTTATGGATGATGTTTTAGAAGAAAGGAGGGAAAAGAAAGAAAATTCGAGAGGGACAAACGAGAAAGTGAAATTAAATTAGAATTAGAGAAAAGAAAATTCGAGAGGGACAAACGAGAAAGTGAAATTAAATTAAATTAGAGAAAGAAAAATTCGAGAGGGACAAACGAGAAAGTGAAATAAAATTAGAGATAGAGAAAATTCATTTGGCCAAACTTGAAAAAGAGTTGGAACTTGCAAAATGGAAAAGGATTCAGCTAAAACTTCCCAAATTAGCTATAATAAAGGAGTGAGTGATGACTCGTTGTCTTCCTCAACTGAAGATGAGTCATGGACCAATAGTTTAGATTCTTCAACTTTTAATAAGAAAATGTTACTTCATTATCAGTTGTGAAGCCAACATCAGACGTGTGTAATCTTACTCCCCGATCATTTTCCAATGTTTATAATTCAAGTTATTTTGCGTCAAATACTTCTGCACAGCAAAACAGTGCAAAAACTGATAATGTTCCAGAAAAAGGTGTTTCTAACAAAGTCAGTACAAAAGAGAATTTGAACAAATCCAAGAAATCAAGTGATTCAAACAGCAACACTTCTCGCCACCAAACTCGAACCTCTCATATTCCTTCAACAACATCATCTGTATTAGAAGCAAGTAAAGAGAAACCTAAATCTATTGAGTCTCGCAGTGTAAAAACCTGTAGTTCCTTCTAAGCCTGCATTACCTGTAAAGCCTATGATTTCTAATCAACCACGTACTTCTGTGAAAGAAAATGATGTTGAGGAGAGTGATATGGAAAATTCAAATCTTATTCTTCAGAATACTGTGTTCGGCTTTATGGTGTCTGGGTGCAGCACCACAGGAAATGTAAATAGAGAACGTTGTGGACTATCCACAGATAAAGTTGATTTTCCATTGAGAAAATTTGGCCAGTAGAAGGGTTTGAGAAATTGGAATTAACAGGTAATAGTGAAAATTCTACATGCGAGAAAATAATTGAGGAAAAAGTACCAGATGCTACTCATGCAACTCATCATGGCGTTTACTTGCCTGAGAAATTACGAGTATTTGATTGTTCCTCAAAGACCATGAATGGATCAGAGATAAGAGTGGACCAATCCCGAGGTGATGGAGTTAAACGAGGAGACCGTGGTGATGGAGAAGTCCGTGGCAGTAAAGATGGTGGCTATTCCAGTGGAGATAAACGAGGAGACTGTGGAGGAGGAGAATACCGTGGAATCAGAGGAGATGGTTTCCGTTATGGAGGAGATAGAGGAAGCAGATATGGTAAACCATCAGATGGATGTGGTGGAGTCTACAGGAGTCGTTCAACTATGGGACCGTCCAAGAAACAGAGGTGGCTGGTAAGGGAATATGCCTTGAACGGCAAATGCCATGGCCGGACCTCAACTGTTCGTGTGAGAGTATAACATCTGTTACAGTTGGTGTTTAATATGCTTCAATGGTCTTCAACGTTTAATTTTGAGAATTCATCAACTACTTTTGTGAATGTGCCTTGAAGCTTAAGACATCTAAGTAGTTCATTGCAGTGATTCGAAATCAAGTAGTTAAAAGACTTTCGTGCTCATCAGAGTTGCTACAATTCATCGATTGTCATCTGATTTTCAGTGATACCAGATTAGGTGAGACCAGAGTTCCTGGCTGGAGAAAAGTATCCTGATCAACCGATCCAGATCCTTGATAAACAGGACGAGAACTTTTCTGAACTGAGTGATCCAGTGTTGGTGAGAACAAATTGTTTATGAAACAAGTGACTGAAATTTCATGAACTATTTATTGAGTTTAAGTAATAATTATATAAAAGTTTACATATTTAGATTTATTAGAAATACCAAGTGTTTGTCATTTAAATTAAATTATTCAATTGATAATTTATTTATATTGATAATTTATATATATTATTATTGTTTAGTTATTCATGCATGATAGAAATTAATATTGCTGAGATATTTCTAGTAAAATCTATTCAACAAGAAAAGTTTTCAAAAGTCTATTGAAAGATAAGAAACTTATGTCGAAGAGTAAATTAAAATCTTTAAATCCCCTTTTAGATTTAGATGGAATCTTAAGAGTAGGTGGACGTTTGAGTAATGCGGAATGTAGTTGTGATAAAATACACCGTATAATGTTGCCTAAAAATCATGCATTTACTGAGATGTTAATTTCTTATTACCACATAAAAATATTTTCATGTAGTATTATCTGCTCTTTTGTGTCATGTACGTGAGAAATTCTGCCCTATAGGTGGAAAATCTATTTGCAGAAAAATAGTGCATAAATGTGTTATTTGTTAGAAGTAAAACCTATTGTGTCAACACAATTAATGGGTAGTTAACCAAGAGATAGAGTCACCTTGAATTATCTATTTAATGTTTCAGGAGTAGATTTCTGTGGACCATTTTTAGTTAAAATTGGTAAACAAAGAAAGAGTATTGTGTGTAAAATGTATGTATGTTTGTTTTGTATTTAAGGCAGTAGATATTGAGATTGTTTCTGATTTATCATCCGAATCCTTATAGCTGCTTTTAAAAGATTTATTGCACGTAGAGGCAAATGTGCTAAATTATACTCTGATAGTGCAAAAGAATTTTGTAGGTGCGAACAGAGAAATTCAAAAGTTTCATTTTAGAAGAGTAGTTAGAGGTGCTAGTATAAATTATGGAGTTTTTAACTGTGTGTATACAAACTGAAGCAATTTTGAATTCTAGACCATTGAGTCCAATTTATACTGATAGTGATAACTTCGAAGTTTTAACTCCAGCCCATTTTTTGATTAAGCGATCAATGAACACTATTTTTGAGCCTAATTTAATTGATTTAAAAGATAATAATCTTAATAAGGGGCAAAGGGTAAAATAGTTCAATTAGTGTGGAAAAAATGGCACCGTAGCTATTTAAGTGAATTGCAACAAAGAAATAAATGGGTCTTTGAAAAAGACAAACATTAGTGATTTAGTGCTATTGGTTGATAATAATTTACCTACTTACAAATGGTCTCTAGACAGAATAATTGATATTTATTATGGTGTTAATAATAAAATCAGAGTGCTTAATATAAAAACCCAGAGTGGAATTTTTGAGACCAGTATCAAAAGTGTGTGTTTTGCCTATGCTAGAGTAATTTCCTTTAGAGTGCTTTTGTTTATATTCATGTTATTATGTTTGTAATTTGTTTAAATTTAGTACAATGTATACATATATATATTCATTTTTTCAATGACTTATTATATGTTTAGAATTGTTAATTTTGCATGTTAGAATGATTATTGTATATTATTGAATGTTTAGTAAACATATCAATGGGTGGCGGTATGTTACGTCGAAACCCATGTCCCCCTGCTTAGGGGAGGTCAACGCCCTATGTCCAGAAAAACATCCTGTCTGTGGGGGTGTCTGGCAGGGGGTGAGCTGACGGGAGAGAGAGAGAAAGAATGTAAGAAGGGAGTTGTACTTCTTCGACCAAAGAGAACGGTCGTGTGGCAGGGCATCTTCGAGTTTGATGTCTGCATAAACTAAATGAGTTGAACTTCTGCAACCAAACAGAAAGGTTGTGTGAGCAGTGCATCTTCGAGCTTGATGGTTGCATAAACTAAATGAGTTGAACTTCTGCAACCAAAGAGAAAGGTTGTGTGTGGCAATCATCTTCGAGCTTGATGGCTGCATAATAAAGGAATTAATTTATACAGTCCATTCAAGTCTGTGTCATTCTTCGTGTCTGTGTCGAAGATTACTTGAGTTTATTGTTGTGACTGAGCTATCGAACAGAATATTTTCTTACAGTGGCCAACCTTTTATGCAGCAATGCATATCCGTTGCTGGATTCTCCCATTCACATAACAAGCTAATGAATCGTTATCACCAGCTTACAATCCAGTCAGTGATGCTTAAGGTTAGCACATATAGGCTCCACATAATTGTTTTGTAATAAATTTTGGATGTTTTTATAAATTTTCCTCATATGCTCGCTTAAAAGGAAATATTAAGGGCTGTACATTCCCATTGTATAATACACTGAAGTGACAAAAGTCATGGGATACCTCTTAATATCGTGTCGACCCTCCTTTCGCCCGGCGAAGTGCAGCAACTCGACGTGGCATGGACTCAACAAGTCGTTGGAAGTCTTCTGCAGGAATATTGAGCCATGCTGTCTCGATAGACGTCCATGATTGTGAAAGCGTTGATGGTGCAGGATTTTGGGCACGAACAGACCTCTCGATGATGTCCCATAAATGCTCGATGGGATTCATGTCGGGCGATCTAGGTGGCCAGATCATTCGTTGGAATTGTCCAGAATGTTCTTCAAACCAATCGCGAACAGTTGTGGCCCGGTGACATGGCGCATTGTCATCCATAAAAATCCCATCGTTATTTGGGTACATGAATGGCTGCAAGTGATCTCCAAGTAGCTGAACATAAGCATTTCCAGTCAATGTTCGGTCCAGTCGCACCAGAGTACCAATTCCATGCCATGAAAAAACAGCCCACACCATTACGGAGCCACCACCAGCTTGAACAGTGCCTTGCTGACAGTTTGGGTCCATGGCTTCGTGGGGTCTGCGCCACACTCGAACCCTACCATCAGCTCTTACCAACTGAAATCGTGACTCATCAGACCAGGCCACGGTTTTCCATTCATCTAGGGACCAACCGATATGCTCACGTGCCCACGAGAGTCGCTGCAAGCGATGTCGTTCTGTCAGTAAAGGCACTCGAGTCGGTCTTCTGCTGGAATAGCCCAAGAAAGTCAAATTTCTCCGCACAGTTCTAACAGACAAGTCCCTTGTACGTCCCACATTGATTTCTGCGGTTATTTGACGCAGTGTTGTTTGTCTGTTAGAATTTACGACTCTTTGCAGACGTCGCCGGTCTCGGTCGTTAAGTGCAGGCGGTCGACCACTGCGCTGTCCGTGGTGGAATGTTATGCCTGAAATTTCATACTCTCGGCACACTCTTGACACAGTGGATCTGGGAATGTTGAATTCCCTAACGATTTCCGAAATGGCGTGACCCATGCGTCTAGCTCCAACTAACATTCCGCGTTCAAAGTCTGTTAATTCCCGTCGTGCGGTCATCATCACGTCAAAACCTCTTCACATGAATAACTTGAACAGAAATGAAAGCACTGCGCATTTATACCTGTTCTACGCGATGCTACTGCCATCTGAAAATTTGCATATTGCTATCCCATGACTTTTGTCACTTCAGTGTAAAGCTACTTTCAAATTAGGTTTCATTGATCAGCCGCCATTGTTCACAGATATATTAATGACATAGTTATTCCACCTTTAAATACTATGACCATCGAAAAGTAATTTGAAGTGTTTACCTGTATCTCTTATAAAAGGAAAAATATTTTTATAGTTCACTGCTAAAACCAATATTAAATTAGCTCAGCCTGGATTTTGTTATATTGAACTTTTTGATATGAATTAGATCACTTAATTAAGCCTGAAAAATAAAATATTCTAAACAAATGAGCAAAGAAAATGTTAGTCATGCATATTTTCATCTGCTACATTCTATTCAATTTCTAAATTCGTTTTGATAGTTGTGGCAATTAAATGGAATTGCCATGAATAGCAGGTATGAAAACTGTATATCCCAATATATATTTTATGCAAATTTTTAACTATTTTTAAGATGTGGAGGTATAGTGGTTCTTAAAACCACCTAGGAACTCCGTAACAGGTACGCCCGTTGCCCCCCAATATATCTTATCTTTATTTTTCTTCGAGAAATTAAAAATAATAATTATGCAAAAGTAACATTTATTCAAATCTTTGTAAGGGGACCTTAAGAATAACAAATAGTATAAATTTTTATGCACACTTTTATCCAACCAGTAAGTTTCCTTGAATGTGAGTTGCTACAACAATTCGGTGCTCATCGCTGATCTTAAAAACCAAACTAAAGTTCTTCAAACTTCTTGCCTAAAAATTAAAACAAAAATTCTATAAGAAATCAATTTCACTTCATACTGACATAACAAATTAATTTTATTTGAATATTTTTTTTCCTATTGAAGGCGACACTATGCAATTTCTCATTGTAAATTGATGATGTATACTTGAATTGACAATTTTCAGAATAGGGTAGATAAGTTTTGCAATAAAAAAAAAAAGAAGAAAACCAAAAATAAAAACAATAGCATATTTTTAACACCAGTCATTTAGCAAGCAATGTATTATTTTAATTTTAAAAATAATCCCTTGCTCAAAAATCATATGCTATAGCCATGATTGGATTTGGTAGCATGGTATTTGGATTTAGTAGCCTAAAAATGATAAAAATAAATCTTTTTTTTGGATAAGAATTTGATGCGATCATTATACATACATAAAAAATTGAAAATTTCTGGATACAGATTATAGGCTACTATATACAATTTATTTGTTCATTTTTAGTAAAAATTATTTATAAAGTATAAATGGTATATAAACACTTATAAATTTCTAAAACATTTTCTATGTTAGTAAAATCAATTATTATCTCAAATGAATTCTTTAGTTTATTTACTTCTACTTGCTTTATTTCTAACAAATGTGGTGAATTATTTCTCTTTGGTTTGTTCAATATTTTGTTTTGTGATATAAAAATGCATTTAAAATCATAATAATGGGTAAAAATCAGAACTTCTAAAAAACAAAAAGAGAGGTTGTGATTTGTTCATGAATAATATGCCACAGTAAACTATAGGTAAGAAATTATGGCACTACTTTAAATCCAATAATTTTTTTTTTTTTAGTTTGTAATTTTTTTCAACTTGGAATAAAATAACAGAGCAAGATATAAAAATAAACCTAGTGATTTTTAGAGATACTATTTAAGTGTTTAAAGTGATAATATGCTATTTGCTAATATGACAATTTTAAATGAATAAATGAAGCATTTGCATTGAAGTTCCTATAGATGAATTTGAGCAAAACGTTTCTTTAAAAATGCTTATCATATAACTTACAATAATGTTCTTACGAAAAATTCATAATTTTTTTTTATTTCTAGGTTTCTATTTTTTCTCCTTTTAATTTTCTATAAGCAACAAATATTTCAAAAACATATTTTATTATACATAATTATTTACATTCAAGGAAGTAAACATGCATTATATATATTAGTGAAAACAAAATAAAAGTAAAAAGTACACTTAATATTATTTTACAATTAAACAACAAAGTAATAAATTGTTTCAAAAATGTATATACCATCTATAAAGCAATGGAATGCAAATACAAGAAGAATTTGTTTTACAAAAAATAATTATAGTTCTATAAAAATTGATATTGATTGCAAATTGAACTGATTTAAAAACATGTTTTTATGACTGGGGAAAAATTAATATGGCACAAAGATTAATATATATAAAAATATTTTCAAATTAATGTGAAAAAAAATTTAAAAATAATGTCACATAGTTTCCCAGCTTAAGAAATACAAATCTAATTATTATAAAAATAAAGCATACATATTTTTTAATCAAGCAGTATTATTAGTTACATTGCAGCATAAGGAATATTAATAACATACATCTGTATATACTACCTATATAAAACAAATATTGTTTAGGTTAGATCATATTAATATGTATCAGTAAAATTTAATTTAAACATGAAAGTTATTTTGAAATAATAATAAAAACTATCAGTGATTTTTTAAATTAAAAAGTCATCTTGCTATGAAATTTTATAAAAACATGGAAAAAAATTGACATCAAGTATGTTATAATGATGAAAAGAGCGGAATAGGAGAAGAGGAAGAATTTATTTAACAGCTGTTTTTTGATTTTATAATTTATAAATTTTATTATTTACTTGCTGAAATATTAGGTTTTTAAATAATAAACATTTACTAAGATACACTTTTGATTGAATTTAATTTTCAACTAGAAAAAAAAAACCTTATCACATTAAATAAATAATATTTGATTACTTGTAAAAAAAAAAAAAAAGTCTTATTACATTCAAGAAATCATTATTACCACAATAGAAAACATAATTAGTTGATGAATGTAAAATCACCTAAAATTTATTTAATTTTCCTATTTCTCTTTTCAATAGATACTTTAATAATCATATAAGTACAAATAGCAAAAAAAAAAAAAAAAAAAAAAAAAAAATACCACATAATAAAGTATTTAAGAATAAAGAATTAAAAGAAGTATAGCAGAAATATATGAATAACTATTAAGGTTTATTATGAATATATTAGAAAACAGCATAATTTAATCAAAGATTATTAAAGACAAAATAAAAGTAATATTTTGATATTTTTTTTTTTTTTTTCCAATTAAGAAATTTAAATCTTTACGTATTAGTCTGTATTTTTAATTACTTATTTTTCTAGAGGAAATAAATCATCAAAATCAAGCTGTGGCCTTGCTTATATATATATATATATATATATATAATATTATTTGTAACAATACAATTGTGCCCTTAATAATCTAGGAAATATGTAGATCATTCAAATTATTAATTAATTAATTTTCTATTCCAAATAAATGATTGATTATCTCTTATATAAATTTGTTCACAGTAAGAAAAAGTATTACTGCATGATGTTAAGTCTCTTATCATAATATAAAATAGACATTTATAGGTTAATTTGAAAATATTATAATTAAAAAGTCTCTTCTTCAATAAGTACTATAGATTGCACATTATAACAGGCATTCATAATTCAACTACTCTTCATGAAAATATTAATACACAGTTTTTCTTCAATAACTGTACAAAAAACTACTATAACAACTATTTTACCTAAATCAATAAATTATTTTGATTTACACTGAATCTGACAGCTGGTTCTGGAGTCATTTTTGTACTTCTTTTACAAATTCAGTTTTAATTCTCACTAATATTCAATCATTCTTCAATGGAACAATCAGTAGTTATACAATAGGCTTAATGCTTCGGCTGCTCTTATTCTCACCTCCGGGCATTGGTCTTTCAAAAGCACAAGAAGAGCTGCAAAATAAATAAATAAAATATTAGGACAATTTTATTTTAGCATGGAGTGTAAAAAGAGTAAATTGTACAGATTTAATATTATAAATGCTTTTGTTTATTAAGTGCACAAAAAATGGAACATCTCTACACCATTCTATAATCAATTCCTGTCAGGTTTATCTGTGATAATATCTTAGGGAGGGAATGTACGTGAATAAAAATGTGGCAGTTTAAGAAGTACAATCATGCTGAAATGCTGCAAGAAAACTCTCTTCATAGATTTAGTTTGTGAAGAAATGAAATTCAAATAAATAATTTAATAAATTGTGAACTTTTTTGCCACACATCCTATGAAAACTTGAATTTTTACAGAATTGGAATTAAAAAATACATGAACAAATTATGTATTTTTTTAATTATTACAGAAAATATAAATAGTATGCAATAAATTTAAAACTAATACAAAAAAATATATTTTACAACTAATTCAAGATTTTAATTTTAATGTACAAGGGTTTTAAATTACCATAATATCATGTCTATAATATGCAGACTATGTGCTAAAAAAGCCCTACAATTTTGGGGGTGCACTTACAGACTGTTGTGGAGATTTTTTTTTTTTTT
The DNA here is from genome assembly GCA_021605095.1 of Caerostris extrusa. Lineage (NCBI taxonomy): Eukaryota > Metazoa > Arthropoda > Arachnida > Araneae > Araneidae > Caerostris > Caerostris extrusa. The sequence continues at coordinate 17,934 of BPLR01002446.1, forward strand.
TTGATTTTATAAAACCATCTAAACAGTGGTGTTTTTTTTTTTTTTCTGCCAACAAAAATCGATAAAACGTTTTTTTATATGAAAGGAAAATAATCTATTAAATATAAAAAAATAATAACAATTGCGAAAGATGGAAACCAGTTTAACTTTTACAAACAATGAATAAATTATGACCCATATCCTGCAATAGTATATACTAGTGGAAGAAACATGCCAGGAATGAAGCAATACATAAGAATTTAAAGCACTCTATAGAATGCTAAAATACTAATTAACTCTGTTGTTGATACAATTTTTTTATCTCTCTCTAACAAATATGAAAATTGCAAAATTATCAGAAAAAGGTCTTATGTTATACCTTCTATCAAATAATATCTGCTATTTTCTCCAACTATAATCTTCAAAGAATTGTGGCATCTAAAATGCTCTTTAAAGCTGAACAATTTTTCAATGAGTTCCGATAACATGGGTGTGAAAGCAGAACTTGATTTGTCCAAGAGCAGGGCATAAATCACCCAGAGATTATAGAAGATTTTTAATTTTTTCAGGCCAAAAATTACAGCAGAAATATTGCAATTATAGGCCAGAGATTATGGTAAATAGATTAACATCAACTATAATAAAACTCCTATTGTTAATGAAAATATTATTTAAGTCTACAATTCGACTGCATATATAGATAACTATTGGTGGTTACCAATAGTTGTGTCATAGCGAAATGCCATTTAAAAGGGGTTTGTATTGCAATAAAAAAAAACCCTTTAATTTTGAGTTTATACAATATTAAGAGGAACTAAATGACAAAAATTTCACTCTAATATCCTTTCTTATTTAAAGGGGCTTTGCACAAGTAATTGATTCATCTGTACAAGTAATTGATTCATTCATGGTCAAACTATAATCAGCTAATATTGTTGCTAGTCTATAAATTGAGATTAAAATTACTGGCAGTGTTGTAAGTAAAAAAATTAATCACTTAATATAGAAATATAATTTCATATAATAATAAAAGTAGAAATAGACTTTTATTCTTAAGGGATGAAAATGCTTTTCAATATTAGAAAAGAATAAAGGTTTTTTTTAATATACATTTTGTATACAATATTTTAAACTTGAAAATTTTTTAATATGACGCAAATTTAGTTAGTTAGCTATGCAAATAAATTTGCATGTTTTAAAATATAATACATTTAAGTGTAATAATATTTAAAAAATGAAGTAAATTTTCGGCAGCATATTTATATCGAATTGATCTGGTGATGCCGAAATCATTTGCTTACCTGAACAAACTCTTTCTTTAGCTATTAAATTTTGCTTTTCAACTGGAATATTCCCAAGTAAGTAACCTATAAATAAATAATGCATTAAGAGAAATGAAACAATCTATTATAAATACCACATCTCGAAAGATAAAATTAAATGAAAATTATAATCTAAACAAAATTATTAATTGTTATACTTTTTAATTTTAATATTTTTATTTGAAATTATCTTATCTTTGCTTGTCTAATGCATATCATTTGATTCAGTTAATAAATCAAAAATGAATACAAATTATAATATAATTTGCACAAAATATATAAAAACACATTTTGCATAATTGTTTGAATAAGTTCTCAGCTTTTGATCAAAGCATCTAAAATTTTTTGATAATATGCTTTTCATAAATTTCAATAATTTGGAATTTAAAAGACAACAATTATCTACATTGATAATTAAAACTATTTTTAAAATATATAAATTCATTGTAAAGTATGTTGTTAACTGCAATAAAAATAAGAGATAATTTATCTCACAGTTTTCAATACATAATTTTTTTTTTGATATTATATATATCTACAAATAATTTAAACATCTTTATTCTGACCAATCCTGAGCCACCTTGAAATATATATATTTTTTATTTATTAAAATAATTCTAATACCATGGTCAAAGTAAATTTTTTTATCTGAGAGAAAAATAATTTAAAAATACACTAACTTATCATTATGTTACCATAAAAAATTAATGTTATATTATTACCAAATGGTGGAAATATACTTCAAATTTATTTATTTATTAAAACGATTCTAATACCATGGTCAAAGTAAATTTTTTATCTGGAGAGAAAAATAATTAAAAAAAATACACTAACAATCAATTACAATTAATCATAATGATTAACAATTTATTACTAATGATTAACAATTAATCATTAACCTCTACCTAACAATCAATTACAGTGTATATGAATTCTAATCTCACTAATATTGGTATTATTTTAGAATAAAATTTTAATGATTCTGTCAGACGCATTCAATTTAATTAAAATCACTTTATGTTAACAATTAAATTTCAATCTTTTGTTTTAGCGATTGAATTGCTTATTTTTTTGTTTTTCCATGTTCAGCCCATTTTTGCAGATAATGTATAAACTATCAAAATTTCATGTACTTTTTATGTGTAAAAATTGGTTCTTATATAAATAGTAATTTTTGATGGTTTACAAGCAAAGTGTGTTTATTCGCAGAACAAACCAGGACAAAGATTTGAATCACTGGTGGTGTTGTTGTTGTAGTCACTGTTTTCAAAAGTGAGATTTGATAGTGATTGTAATAATGTATATAAAGAATCTCACATTGATAGTCAGGCTGCCTGTTGGGAGTTTTCAGAATTTTCTCCCATATGACAGGTAAATGTGGAGCAATTACCCTAAAAATCCTTTCATATGTCGATGGGGAGAAACGTAGGTGATACATGAAGCCCACAAATTTTTAATAACAGAAAAGGAAGAACCAAATTGTACATGATTGTTGTTGTCTGGTAGAGAACATTGGATGGAATTCCTAATGCAGGTATATGCAACTGAATATTAAGATGGTTTCCTCGTATTGAACTTTTCTGTAGTTGTATGATTCTAAGTAGTATTTACAATAATAATTTGTATCGATATTTTAAGAGAAATGTATTTCACCTACCTAAAAATGCTGTTGCATTGCACTGAATAGTAGTAAATGGGCTTTTAAGGTACGACATACAAGTGGTGGCATAAAAGCCTACTTTTTCTGAACATTCTGATATCTGAAAGAAGATTGTAATGTACTATCATAAATCTTTTCTATTAACAGCAAAAACAGTAAAGTGATAAGGGAAGTAATTTCTTACCACAGTCTTTGTAAGGTCATTGATGAATTCCCCATAATGTAAATGAGCATCATCTAGAAGATGCTTCTGAAACATTTCATTCATTTCTTTTAATTCCAGAATAGGTCCAAGAAGTCGTAGGCTGTATTTACAAGCCTATGTAAGAAATAGTATATTAATGATAAATTTAAAAAAAAATCTATACCAAGAATAGACATACAAACAAATAATCCAATAGATGATTATGGTATTTTTTATTATAATTACATGAAGGTTCTATTTTATAATATTTTCACTTTGAGTTAAAAAGCAAAATAGTTAGGTTGATTGATGCGAGTTTTCGATTTTTTCCCCATATCACATGCAAATATGCAACAGTTACTCCTAAAAGTAATCCAAAATGCATTGTCCTCCTCACAACACATGTCAGTGAGTAATTCATGGTATTCACGAGTTCTACCCACATCTTTCTTAACAGCAGGGACTACAATATAGCCCTAAATATAGGGGTTGAGGTGTGGAGATAATAGAAAAATACCAAAATCTAGCATTTCTAATAAATCTAGTATAAATGACAGATGAATATACACTCAAGACCCAAAAATATTATGACCACCTGTCAATAACGAGTTGGCCCACCTTTTGGCGCGCAACACAGATTCAACCCGCCTTGGCATGGATGCCACAAGTCCTTGGTAGATGGCTGGAGACAGATTGTACCAGATGTTTAAGCAACGGTCACGCAAATCCGAGATCTTGCGAATTGGGGTCTTTGAACTCTGAGCTGCCGTCCCAGGACATCCCAAATGTGTTCTATCGGATTGCGATCTGGTGAGTTAGGCGGCCAGGACATTAACTGGAATTCAGCATCATGTTCCTAGAACCACTCCAACACAATTTTAGCCTTGTGACAAGGGGCGTTGTCCTGTTGGAACATTCCATTTCCAGCTGGAAAACAGAGGCCATGTAAGGGTGCAACTGGTCCGCAATGATGTTCAGATACCCTGTAGCATTCATGGTCTGCTCTACCACAACCACGGGTCCCAGAGACGCCCAAGAGAACGTCCCCCAAAGCATAATACCGCCACCACCGGCCTGTGTATGACCTACTGTACATTGAGGGAGCAACTGTTCGCCTGGAAGACAGCGTATCCTGACACGGCCATCGGCGTGATGAATGACAAACCGTGATTCATCTGACCAGGCAACTCTCTTCCACTGACCCATGGACCAGTCACGATGTTCCCGGGGCCAGCGCAGGGCAGTTGGTGATGACGCTTGATCAGCAAAGGCACACGAGTGGGACGTTTGCTGTAGCCCCATATCCAACAGTGTCCGCTGAACAGTGTGCTCCGATACTATTCTATTTGGCCCTGCATTGTATTGGCTATCAGCTGAGCCACTGTCTGGCTCCGGTTTTGCTTCACCAAGCGAGACAGTCTTCGACAACCTTTTTCTTTGATAGCGTGTGGACGTCCAACACCATGTCGTCTACTGCTGGTTTCACCGTCATTCATCCACTTTGCATAAGTACTAACTGTAGATCCCGAACAACCGACGAGTCGTGCAGTTTCGAAATACTTGTTCCGAGTTTTCGAGCCATTACAATCTGCCCTCTATCAAAGTCGCTTAGATCCGCAGCCTTTCCCATCACACACAGAACAAGTGAAAGAATGATTCTTCAGACTCTCCAGCAGCAGTTAAATACCACTTCCACCTGATCACGTGCCTTCCACGTCATCCAGGCGAGTTCATTGCAAAATGTAGGGGTGGTCATAATGTTTTGGCTCTTGAGTGTATAAGGCATTGTGAATATGAAGTGCATACTCAATAAAAGGTAGCTGCGAGAAAAGAGCGTTAGAAAAGTTTTCCCATATGGGCGAACTCAACAAAAAAGGTATTCGAAATATTGTCATTATGGAATGTCTCTTTTTTGATTCATTATTTTACAATAAATATTTTATATGACAAATGGTGAAAAAAATTCGAACAGATGTTGCGTTCGCCCTTCATATCTGCAACGTCTTATATATTTATGGTGAATATTTTTTATAACTCATTACTCAGATAATTTATTAGTTCAAAGCTTAATATTTGTTTAGTAGAGGATTTTATTAGTTTATTACTAGGAACTTAAAAGGGGGATTTAGGATAATATCATTCATGAGGATTTATTTTTTAATCTGTTTAATTCTTTTAAGCACGAATAATTTTTCTTCCACTTGTTTTTATTAATAAAGTCATTAATCCTGTTCTGTCTACAATAGATATATCCATCAATGGTCATTGATGAATAATTTAAAAAAAATTAATCAACTGTTTAACAAAAGCAATTTTTTATGCTTGTTTTTCTTTTTAATTTAAATGAAACATATTCTAAGTTCATTGTTTCTCTTTTTTTTTAAATTTACTAAGTTGCACCAGCATCTTGCAATACCTAAATTTGTTCTAAAAATTCAGATTTTTATAAATATGTATGGTTAAAAATCATAGAATGCATTTATGCTCAGTCAAATCTTTTGAAATAAAAATTTCTGGTTTGAATTATTAAAAAAAAAAGTTTAAAATTGGATAAATCGAGATTTTTTTTTTATTTATACATTTCCTTTGCATTGTTTAAATATATTTAATTTAATTTATTTCATAATATTTTTAAATTTATAAATAAATAACATATTTTATTCTCTTTTTTTTTTTAATTTAAAAATGCTTCAATTACAAGATTAGAAAAAAATGGAAAAAACATCAAAAAAAGCATTAAAAAATTGAATGATTAAATATATTCAATAATATATTTACAAATTAGAGAGCTGTATAAAAATAAATTAATTTTCTTATCAAACTCTAAAGATTAATTTGTTAATTAAAATTTGCTCAGATGTTTTGTTTTTTATGCACTTACTTTTATTACGTGCTTATCCTCATCATTCAAATGTAAAAGAAAGGGTACTAAATTTCCATGTATTTGCTCAACAAATTGCTCTTTTGAAGGTCCATTTGCAAATCGTGACAAATTTCCAAATAATGTAAATGCAGCGGCTCGAACTAATGGCTTCTCCTACATAAATGCATTATTTTAGAATACTTCAATATTAAACTTCAACAATAAATCTTCTTTATAAGAAAAAAATACTTGTTACATATAGTTGAAATCAATGAAAAAGTAAAATAGATATAAGTTACCAGTATAATGCATGGTTTAATTATCTTGTAAAAATATTTCGTATAGAGAATATCAACTCGGATTAAAGAAAGAAACCACTATGACAATGAAAATTCAATGATCTAGGTATTTATTATGTTGACTGAGGACACAGACCTCTATATCTTTGCCAGAGGTTCCATGAATGCTGCGAAATAAGATTTTTTGTAGATTCTGTTTAAATATTAATGGACATGAAATAAATTTAAAAAGAAAATAAATCAACAAGAAACATTAAAATTCCTCCAGGACACATTCTCCCCAAAACAATACTCATAATTTCATGGGTAAAAATAAGATTTGGAAATCTAATTCATAGATTTTATTCGAAGTCTTTGGATTTGGATGAGGGTGCTGTGATTTTTAATAAAAAATTCATTATTTTTTTAGTTTCACTGACCTTTTTTTGAAATGTAACATTTCACATAGTAATATGTTCATTAAATTATAACAATATTAGTTCATTTGTTATTATCAATAAAAATAACAGATATTTTTCCCATCACATAACTATTTCATTTCAGATAAATAGTATTAATATTCACATAAGCAAATCTTTAATAATTAAGATATAATTATTTGTTTTTATAATATATTTCATTATTTATTGTTATAAAATGCCCTTGTACTAATATACATTTTTTAATTTGTTTCCAATATAGCAAAGTTACTTTTGATTTGATTTTACGCTTTTAAAAATGCTATTTTGAGAAGGGAGTGGCATGACTTTAATTTTTCTTGCAAAAGTGTCTGCGGCCTTCATCAATTAGTGAAAGGGGTTTGTTGAATAAAAATGATTACAAACTTATGCTTTAATATAATATCTGACACACTGAAGTGCTGGAAGGGATTCCAATAGCTGCCACATGGAATACAGAACAATTATGCAATACTGGGTAAGCAGGATGAATCATGCTCGCTATATTAGCAGGACAATTTATGCGCCTATGTTAGCAGGATTATTCTTGATTGTTAAATGCATGCTCCATATTAATGATTATATAAACCAGTTGTTTAAATCATATTTTTATTTTATATTTCAACAGGATTGAACTCTATTGAACACACACATATTCCCCACATCAATTTACACCATCCCTTATTTTATTTAAAAAATTTATACATTAACTCAAACATGCATAAATTTTATACATTAACATAACTATGCATATGTATCAGAAAAATAAAAGATATTTTTCCCACTAAATTATTTTATTACCTTTAATTATAACTTACATTTAGTAATAATAAACTGGAATAATGCCCATTTATACTGTTTTTTTAATCAGATACTTAAATAAGCAAAAGAAGTAAATTATTTTAAACTTTGAGGAGTTGGAATACAACAATCATTGAATTTCTTGGGCGATAAATAACAAAATGAATTGTACTTAAATATTTTTTTCAGAAAATTTTCATCCTGCCACACCTTTTCAAACATGGGCTTTATTCTCAAAGCAATATTGATCAAGATATTCCTAATATCTTCTTCTGCAACTTGGGATAAAATGGAAGACAATCCACTCATTGCTTCTAAAGTAATATTACAACCAGGATCTTCTCTATCATCCATGCCTGTCATCATAGCAGAAAGAATGGTTGTTGAATACCTGTCAATCTGTAATAGAGATTCAATGATACAAAAAGATTCAGGAATATCAAATTTCATAAATTTGTATGTAATACAATTCAATAAAATATAATTATTAGTTCAACATAAAATTTATAAATTCGTAATTAAGGGTAGTGTTGTTTGCTAATATGAATAAATTTATAACCATAAACCTTATTCTTATGAATTAATTGAAAACTGATTAAACTAGGTTATTTTCTCCCATCTCATTTCTATTACTATACTTCAAATAAACATATCACACTTTTTCTTATTGATCATGTCATACAAAAATACATCTATAGTTTCTTTATATTTAAAATAACTGCTAAAGAAAAAAAAATTCCAGTTATATATATATTTAGTTACTGAAAATATCCCAGGTGGGCCCAGGGCCAAATTGTAGTTCTTGCATGTCGTAAAAGGCGACCAAAATAGATACCTAGCATCAGGAGTATAACGAGGTGGGGTAAAGTCAGACTTCTTTATTTGGAGATCTTGTGTCTTTGTGCTACAAAGTCAAGGACAAAAAGAACGTCATTTTTTATCCTTTATCATGATTTGTCGGTTTAAGATACACACATTCATGGACTTGGTCTAGATGTTGCTGTTGACCAAGTGGGATAAGAAACAACAGTTACTGAAAATAGTTTGACACTTTCACACTTTTTTTACTATAGAACAGACCAACATAGGAATTTCACTTGATTTGATTTTGCTACAAGCTAGAGAATGTAGTTAATTGATAGTTTTATTGTTTGATTAATATTTAATTAAATATATCTTTATATTATCAGGGAAAATACTGCTTTATTTGAATAAATATTGAGATTTTCAATAGTATCAAAAAAAAAAAAAAGTACTTTATAGTTAATGGAGCGATTATCTCTAGTTGATAATAATACTGCCAAATATAGTAGATTGAAAATGTCTGTGGTGATTTTTTTTTTTTATTTATAAACATATTTCCTGGAATGAGCAAAACTAATCACATTTGTAAAGGTGTACCAATTACTTCAGTTATTCAAAATTTTTTGTTTGTTTGAAGCTTTCATAACTTAATTAATAAATTTTTCAATGAAAGATAGTGCAGAGAGAAAAATCCCCATGATTACACAAAAGAAGTTTGTGACTTATTAAGAGTATCACATTTCTTTCTTGACTATATTTGCTTCATTTCAGGTTTAAGAGCAATCCTGGTTATAAATGTATGAACTTTAGTTAGAAATTAATCAGTCAACAATTGATGATCAAAACAATTACATGCAAGAGATATGGGATAATGTCTTACTTTCTCATCCACATTAAAAATTGGCAGTTCAAACTAAATTATGAAAATCAAAGTATGTTTATTCGTAAGAAATGCCACCCTAAATGTATTCTTTAACAACAAAGGGTATTTAGAAAGACTTTCTAAACAATACAATTTGAATCTTTATTTTTCTGAGATGATCTATTTCTTTGATAGCGATCTTTAATTGCTTTGTTTAATACAAACTTGTATAGTTTGACTACCAAAGGTATGAAAAATTTAGCAAGCAGCCAAGTCAGACAGATTCAAACAGAGCATTGTAATGGGGGATGAAAGATATTTTTTGGAAGGTTTTAATTACAATAAACATATTTTAATTTTTTAACAATAACAATTTTAAATTATACAAATCAAAAGAAAAACTACCTGAAAAGAATTCCACCATAACTATGAAACCTTTTTCTTTAAAAAATTGCTTTGCCCCCACATATCTGAGTATTAACACTAAGAAGTAATTGATTGGTCTGCTTTCATATTGAAACTGGATGTTTATCTTTCCACACAATCGATGATTAGACTATATATATTTTTTATTTTTTAGCAGTGTTTTTATATTTCTAGTGTTATGGATCATAAAATGGTTGCAAGAAATATCTGCAATTATGTATGCTTCTAACTTTCAGTTGGGATAAAATCGCACTCAGTTAACCAAAGAGTATAAAAAAATTAACTGCTTACACCCAATAACTTAAAATGTTTTATGCACTTGATGTAATTCCATGAATATCAAACATAGGCTATGAGTTATTCTAGCGATTTGGTAATTCATTGATTAACACGTTGACAAAATCCTAATACTCAATCCAAAGTTGATACACTCTTTTCAGCTAGGTGACAATTTTTATTTTTATTTTTACACTTTCATTTAACTTTTATAAAATTAATACTTCATCTTAACTTGTATTCAATAGATTTTAAGTTGTTAATAAATCTACCTGCTCTTTATCCAGCATAGAAATATTTCCTAATCCAGAGATACAAAGGCGACGAACAATTGGAGAAGAATCCACTAGCCTTCCGAGTAGACTGTTCATCAATGGTTCAGTGAGAACTTTTCTACCCTTATAATTCTGAGAAAGAAACACCACAAAAAGGGACACTGAAACAATGCGATGAACATCCACAGAACTGTTTAACATTGGATTAAGGACAGTGATTAGTTTGGGTACTTGATCTGGACAGCATATACAGACAGATCTACAAAAGTCAAAAAAGTAATATTGAGTAAAAAAAAAATAAAATTTCAAGACACATAGAACATTTATAGATAATGAATTCTCACCTTCCTATAGCAGCAACAGCTTCAGGATATTTATCCAATTCTTCCATCATGACCCAGTAACCACCTTCGTTCAAAGATGACACAATGACATCCTCTTTTATGCATAGAAGAAAATTCTTCAATGCTTCGATAGAAAATCTGCAAGAGAATTCAAATTTAAATTTTAGTCTAAAATTTTAATAATATAATAATGAAAATAAACATAATTTACAAAAAAAAAAAATGTTTTAGTAATTGCATTAATATACTAACATGTTCAAACATGTATTTCAGAATATAAATAAATTCCCTATAGAAGAAATATTTTTATTAAATAATCTATTTAGTATTTTGGATGAATCTTGAACAAAAAAAGCATACTTTAACAAAGTATGCAAACTTAAGCAAACAAAAGCATACTTTAATAGATCTTGAAATATTTACTTTGTAACTTTATTCAACTATTCAGAAATATTGAAACATGATTTTTTTTTTTTTTTCAAATACAATTTGAATACATCAAATTTAATAAAATTGCAGCAATGTTTAATATTACCATTATGTTCAGACTGAAAGTTTTCAATTCATATAAACACCATCATAATTAACTTTATTTAAAATTATATTTTTAAGAAATAATTCTATTTGAAGAAAATATTTTCTTTAAACACTTATATTTCAAGCAATTCAAGGAAATTTAATAAACGCATATCATACACAGAACTCATATTACCTCACAGGAGATTGATTAGAAGATTTGGCATCGGTTTTCTTTTGCAATGCAGATAAACTCTTAATATTATCTGAAGAGTAAACAGGGAATACTGCACCTACATAAGCTCCAGAGACAATCAGTAATGATGAAAGTAACCTGTCAAAGTGCTCTTTGCTGCAGGATTCCATTTCAGATACTTTGAACATTTCACGTAAGGCACAGACAGCCTGAAAAGGAAGAAAGGAAATACATATAAATAGGAGGAATTAAGTATCTTGTTCTGAACTAATGGAGAAATAACTATAGTTGAAAGCATATTAGTAAAAATTAATGTGATAGCTGATTTAAACTTATACAGCAATCTTATTTTAATCCAGTACATTAATGATTACAGCCATGCCAGATAAGTGCAATTGTTCGATTATGGAGTGTCAATATTGTTTTAAGAGGGATATCAAGGATAAAACATTCAAGATACAAATTTAAATGATTGAAACAGGTACATATTTAATATATATGTACAAATTTAATGTTTATATATTGAATAAAAATACGAGCAACATTGTGCTTCCATCTGGCAGTCAAGGTTAACAAATGCTCGAATCCATATGAAAGGAAAAGATTTGATGAGTGCTGGATTATACAGAATGGGCTGAACGATTGAATGCTGGATTAAAGAGAGGTTACTGTAATAGGTTTCCTTTTAAAGCAGACATTTTGATTGATAATATGATAAAAATGTTTATTTTGCTTTTAATACTTTTTAATATACTCTTTATTTATAAATGATGTAAAAACAGGAGAGTATATCAGAATGAATTCACAAGCAACATTTATAATAGCTAGTAAAGATCCTAGTAATTATGCCTATCATCCGAAAAAATGTTCAATTAGTGAAATAAAAATGATAATAGAACTTCAATAGTTTCATGAAAGTGATCGAAACACTGCAAATACTAAAGATGACTAAAGACAAAAATACCGAAGATTATTTTAGTAATATAGATCTGTTTAAATATCAAATTATTTTTTTATCCAGAGAAAGATGATACCCTGCAGTCGGAACAATATATAATATTTTATAAATAAGACATAACTATTTTGAACATAATTCACCATTAGATACATTTATAAGATAAAAAGTGGATTTTATATCCTCAAATCATATTAAAATAATTTTATATTAAATATGAAACAATTTTATATTAAACAAAAGTTTTTAATTATTTTAATTCCAGGAATTAGTTACTTAACTTCCAGAGAACCAAATCTAAAATATCTAGTGAGTAAAATTTGAAATTCTATCTAATATTTTTTTATGTAATATTCTAATTGTACAAAAAACAAATGTATTTTATCAAGTCAGCCTAAAGTCTACAGGAAAACAATTCCTAATTTAAAAAAAGCCCATGAATTTTGCAATTGCATTTTTATCACTGATAAAAATTCTAAATTCCATGAATTAGATAATTATGAATAAAAAAAAGCAGTTTATATTAGATTGGACAATACAACTACTTTATTTTTTAAGTAAGATGAAAATAAAAACTTATATTTAAAGAATAATAATTTTACCAAGAAATAATAATTGGTAAGTTTCACATAATTTTCAAACTTTCATTTCATTAATCATAAATAATACATTAATCAAGCACTGACATGCTGTTGATAATAATAAAGAAAGCCATTTCCCTATATATAAAAATTCAATTTTAGATCATTTTTGAAACTGGGAAGGGTATGATGGTTGATTCACAGATATCGAGATGCTTTTATACAATCTGCTGGATATATGTCGAAAAAAATTGAGGAATTATCAGAAAAACTAAAAGCTGCATATTCAAATACAAAATCAAGTGTGAAATTAGTATCATACTCAAGAGAAATTCAATAAATTCAACATAGTTTTTTTCATTATTTTGCTTACATTTCAGGTTTGGGATCATTTTTTTTTTTCCCTCATAGAATCAGTTCTTTTAAAGGTTAATTTTTTTGGGGGAAAGCATCAAGAAAGGCTAATGTGTATACATAAAACTTATCTTACTAATACATTTATCAATGAGTTTCAAATATTTACAATCATTTGAAAAGAAAACTACTCAATAACAAAAATATAACAACAGCCAGAAAGCTTACAGCCAATGGTTTATGAGCTGCAACATAAGCTATACTTCGCCCATGGGGATCTGGAGGTGATGATATTACATTGTCTGAAAATATTTCTAAAAAATATTCAATGATATGATTGGCAATGCTTTTGTCTTGACATAAGGTCTGCCATATATCAATTGTATTTCTAAAAGGGAAAATAAGTACATTAAAATAATTTATCTCAAATAAATTTTCTAATTAGTAAAATAATTAAAACAAATATAAAAGGAAAGTTAAATATGTATTTTGAATTAAATTTATAGCATACTAAAAATAAAGGTAACACAAGAAAGATAACTTACACATCTAAAGGAACCGGAGAGTTGAGTAATGATACTAGAACAGCCGTTAAGTGATGATTAGCTAAATTCTGAAAACTGCGCAAAGCTCCTTTTCTTGTATGTGGGCAATGAATTGAGTTCAGTATATCTCTAATAGCCTCTATAATATTTGGAATCTAAAATAATTCATATCTTTTTTATAAAAAAATTTTTCTACCATTGAAAAATTTTACAAAAATTTCTAGCAATTTTAATATTTTTTTAAAAATTTATCAGTAAATTATTTTCACAGATGTTACATTGTAACTACCAAAAAGGAAAAGCATTATTTAAATGGTACATCTTTCAGTACTTTCAAATAATATTCTCTTATTTTTTGGTACTTATTACTTATTTTAAAAGTTGAAGAAAATATGTGAATTTAAAAATACTTACATGCTTCACCTATTTAAATTTTTTACTTGTGTTTTTTAGACCCTATGGTATTTCTCATAAATATTCAAGAATGTGTTCTGTGTAAAACTTAGGCGGAACTTAAAATTTAAAACATGCACTTTTTTGTAAGTTGACATCAATGTTCTGAGCTACCATAATAAATTTAAGTACAATGTGTTAATAACAGCAGTTATATTTGTAATCGAATTTTGAATTCTCTATGAGTTTTCCCATAAATTTGTGTTACAAAAGAGATTTTGTGTGCCAAACGACTATACTGATTGTTGCAGAAGACTTACAGTGAACTGTGCACTAAAAAAAAAAAAAAAGCATGCACAAATAAAGCATTACAAGGAAGAAATGATGTAGTTGATTCATTCCATTCAACCTTCAATTGTAATGGTCAATGGAACATCTACAACTCAAGAAGTTGGTAAACAAAACTTGTCATGTAAGTGTTAAGAGAGTTGGCTAAAGAAGTAAATGTATTTTAGAGGCTCATTCATAATATTTTCATTGATATTTTGGACATAAAATATGTCATCAGACTAGTTCCAGAAGAACTAAATTTTGTTCAAAAAGAGCATTGAAAGCAAGTTACAAAAAACATTTTTCAAGCTTCTGCAGACATCATGAAAAACATAACTCATTACAAGGCAAAAGTTTATAGTTAAAACATGCAAACCAACCAAAGTCTTCGAAATGGTGCATTGAAAATGGGGCCCAGTCCAAAACCTTGCTAAACTCATTTGAAAATTAAGGTTTGCTGAAGGAACTGAAGGTCATACCTCAATCAGCCAAACATATGGAGTATTGGATGAAGTACTGTTGAACTTTTAATACACTCAATCGAACTGACTTCAAAGGCAACAAATAAATTTTAAAGAATAAATTGATTTTTGTATATTTCATTTAGCAACTCCACATACTTTCTACACAGAATGTTATCAATTAATTTAAATAATTACAAAGAAGTATATTGATAAATATTTTAAATAATTTTACTAAATTTACTTAAATATTTAACATTTACATATAAAAAAATATTAAGAACAAGTAAATGAAAAAAAGCTTAAATTTTTAACATAATACTGCCAACTAAATTATATTAATTTATATATATTACCTCAACTCTGAGTTCTCTTCCTCTATGTTTGATAACTGAATTCAACACAACAGACGCACCTGAAGAACTTTGAGAGTGAGGATCACAGAGTCCATTTACTAAACATCGGATGAAAGGATAAAGTTGGTCCAAAGGTAATTTTTCACAGATAAACTGTAATAAAAAGAAATGTTTTAAATGTTGAAATATCTAATTTATAGAAGATTTTGGAAACACTGTTTAAAATTAATTTATTGCTAGAAAATAATTTTCTTTGCCTTTTTCTAAATAATTTTAATAATTTCTTGGGTTTGAGTATGAGTGAGAGTATGATATCACAAGTTTTTATAGATGACAATAACTTAAATTTGTTTTTTAAATCAAGTAAAAAGAAGAGAAAAAAAGTTTCCTTTTTTTCAATTTCTAATTTGAAATCATATTATTCAAGATATTAATTATTTCAAAAAACTATTAATTTATTTTTGTACGAGAGAGTAAAATTTATTTTTTTTTTGGATTCTTAATTAGTCTAAAAATTAATTATTTATACAAAAGTGAACTATTTCTTCAAACTGTATTGACAAAATTAATTTTTGAAATCAAGAATAAAAAAAATTTAAGAAACGTTTAAAATTATGCAACTTCTAATTGTTTAACAATTTTAAAGTGTTTATTCAAGAAAGCAAAAAATAATGCAAATTAATTATGTAGAAAAATTCAATTTATAGAAATTTGTGTATATAAAAATTATGACTAAATTAATTCTTTTCAAATCTGAATTAAGAGTTTGACATACAAAAATTAAAAACATAATAACTAATAATATTTATTTATTTTTTATTATATACTGTAGTTTAATACACTTTGAATATATTTTAGCAATTTCAAATAATGTATAAGCAAATATATGATTATCAAAAAATAGAAAATAATTAAAACATACCTTGCCTAAACATTTTGTTACACTAAATAAAGAAGAAGGATCATCGCTAATAATTTGTGATTTTAAATGATTCAAAGAAAATTCTGGTCTTTCATTAAAGCTGACAGCTGATACTAAAACAAAAATAGAATTTGTATAGCAAGGTTCACAAAGAAATATATTGTCAGCAAATTATTGATGGCATATTTCCCTCCCTTAACATTTTTAAAATTTATATTAAAAATAAATAATTAAGCATAATAATTATTTAAAAATGAATTATTAATCAAGGCACTGAAACTATAAATAAACATTAGATGAATAAAAAACATACCTTGAACTCTCATTGCCATAGATACAGCAAAATCAATTGAATCAAAGGCCAAATGTCGAACAGTTATTTGAGGATCAGTGCAACGAGGAACCAGCATACCAAGAATGTTACCAAGTGTGTTAAAAGGTGCATACGCCTAAAAAGTATATAAATAGAGTAATAAATTAAAATGAAATTTTAGACGAATTAGGCAAGGTTTATCACTTTAATAAAAATTGCTTAAGTTAAGATCTTTTTATTGTGCATTGTGAATATTTTTTTAAAAATTGGTATATAAATGAAATAAAAAAAATTTTTTGAAAATTTTAAATAAGTTCTGTATTATATTACTAGAAGTAAAAATAAAATGGACATCTAGTAAATTATTTTGTATTTTTTATGACTGTTTATTATTCGGATTACAGAATAGATTAATATAAATTATCTTTATTTCTTAGAAATAAATTGAATTAAAAATATACAGTAGTGATCTTGGTTATTTTTGTATATACTTCACTATATTTGGTGAAGCTCTAGGAAATTACAGATATTTACTATGAAACAATTAAAAGAAAGCATCTAATCATTTCAGTAGGTTAATCAAATTCTTTTTGCAATTATCTTAATTTTCTCCTACACAATAAAATATAGCTGAATAATGATAATCAAATGAACATTATGATTATTGCCATTGTGGTGATGGATATGAAGAAATTTTGTATAATTTGACATAATTAGAATATTGGTTGCTTATGACAAATAGAGATTATAATAAAAAATTGATTATTTGGTCAATATTCCATATAGAAAGAATTAAAAGGTTACAATAAATAATAAAGGGAAGCCATTGAAAATTATAATTAAACTTATATACAAAGCAATAATAATAAGAAAGTATATTTTAATATGAAAGAGGTACATTGTGAGATTTTAATTTGAAAATAAAACATACATCACTTTCAGTTGCTTCAGCATAAGAACGAAGAAGATGCAATGTGGAATGCAAACACCTCTCTCGCTCAACAGCATTTTTTGAAATCATCCATTTGTGCAAAATCTAAGCAAAGTTATCAGCATCAATAAATATATATAACTTCAAACTAAAATGGCATATGTTTAAAAAAGTGCTTTACCTACAGATTTATTATTATTTTTTTAATTTGAAAAGAAAAGTAATTTTTGGTAAATGAAAGTGAAATAAAAAAAACATTCAAGTAGACTTAGTATTAACTTTGTGTGTAGACTGTATTAAAACACACACACACGCAGGCACGCACGCACACACACAAAAACTTTGGCCAGAAATATCATTAAAGCTTAAAATAAAAGCACTCACATGTATCACAGATTCTAAATTTGCAAATGTCCTCTCTTTCAATACTAATTTTTGCAAGAAAAAATTTAGAGCATCAACAGTTGAAATGAGTAACTTATCAAAATCAAGAGTTGGATCAATGCCTTCTTCCTTAGGTTTCTCAAGTAAAAAGTCTCTGGGCAAAGAGTAAACTGCACCTACAGCCATTTGAATTATATTTCTTTTATCTTCATCTTTCAAAACAGGATCCAAAGATCTATTTACATAATATTAAAGAATGCAACAATAATAGCTGATTGTTGTATTTCAAAACACAGGAAGAAAAGTATTAATATAAATAAATAATTTAGATATTTATATAATATTTATATACGTTTTTCCTACACTTCCCATGCTGTCTTTTCTTATTGTCTCGGATAAAAAGGCAGATTGGTCAAGAGAGAAGAATGGATTTTCGAAAATGCTTTTACTTTGGCTTACTTAAGACAGATGCATATGGTTAGGACAAATACCATCATTAAATATGATTATATTTCCAATAATTTGAAAATATATCATCACATAACAAAAATATAGCATCTAGTAATAATGAATTAGTCCAATTCATTTATTTGACTTAGTGATTCTCTTTAATTTAACAAATTTTTTTGATACACATTTTTTATTATATAAATAAATACAAGATTCAATTCAGTATTTGTAAAAGCTAAAAAAATATTATATGACGCATTATTTTATTTAACTAAATTATTATTTTATAAATAGGCATATTTAGGATAATTATAAAAGGGAAAAATCAAATTATCATTGAAAAACTCAATGTCATTTAATAATTAAATAAATAAAAAACACCATAACAATTTTGTCTTTTTGGATTCTAGAATTAACACCATACAATCTTCAACCTGAAAATTATTTTTTTTAATACATGATATATTTCATAATGCAAATTTTATTACTTAATAGTGCACATTTATTTTTAATTATGTGCATAAATTATAATGAAATGCACCTATTACTTCATCACAGTTATAACAACTATTTCTACATAGAAATCTTCTTAATTACATTTATACATTATATATATTTTCAATCCTCTTCTAAATTATTTATATTTGTGTACTAAAGGATTTTTTACTTGTAACATGTTAATTTTTTACAAATACATAAAAGTTGATCTAGTATCAAGTTTACATATAACATATTACTACGTATCATTATGTGTGGAGATATTAACAGTTTAATCTGTTTTGCTATGTATATTGATGTATTTAAACATATCAATTAATGGGTATTTTATTTTTAGATATTAAAATAATTAACAAGTTTAATGTTTTGATGTACAAATTTTTAAAATGAATTTATAATTAAATATAAAATTTAAATTAATTTATTAGTTATTTAAAATTTTTTTCATTATTTAATTTTAATTAACTTAAAAATATTAATTATTAATTTTAAAAATTGTATTATTTTTTTTAAATTTTTATTAAAATATTTTTATATTAAATTAAAAAAATCATTTTTAAATCAATTTTTAAAATTAATACATAATTTTAATTATTTAATTTTTAATAATAAAATTTTAATTATATTAATTTCAGTATTATTTTTTTAAATGAAAATCTTTTAATTTAATAAAAATTAAATTTAAAATAATCCCTTTAAAAATATAAAAAAAGGATACACAAGGCTGGCAGATGCATTCAGGGCCAATGAGCGGATATTGCTAGTCAATGGTTGGGTGGCCTCAGATTTCAGAATGGTTCTCATTAAACCCAGTAACTCAGATCTGGAGCGAAGTTCATCTAAGCATTGGCCTTTCTTCTGACCACTTTGCACGGCATCAGCAATCAACTTAATGGTTTCGAGCATACTTTGCTTCACTATAGGATCCTAATGAAATTCAAATAAAGAATGAACTATGATGAAAAGGCAAAGCTCTATCTTAGTTATCTTCATAACGCTAAGATCCAAACTAATGCTATGGACGTTCATCATATTTTGTCATAGTGCAATTATGTTTTTAATAAGATTCGAACTTCTATACTCCTTTGTCAAAGATGGAGAAGAGAGTGATTAAGTATTCAGTGTGAGGATGGGCATTTGACTTGATGTCATATATTGATGATATAGTAATAAGTTGCAAATTCAGTATACATGTTCATTCTTATTTCTCTAACATGCTGCATAACATAAAATAAATTTGTATGAAACATCTTCGTATAATAATTCTATTAATATATAAATATGTTTAATTTCTTTAAAAAATATAGATTTTCCAGAAAATACTCATCCTAGAAACACACTTATTGGTAAATGCTCATCAAATTTAATTGAATATCAAGTGATAATAATAATATACTTAATTATGAAATACTATATTTAAGTAGGCTATTTCATTTTCTAAGTTTAAAAAATAAATAAGTATGTATATATTAGTTTCCTTCACAGAATTCAATTATAAACACTTTTAAAACAAATAATAGAGCATTAAAATGTGAACTATTTTTGGTAACTAGTTAATTTACTTAATTAAAACAGATAATGAAAGAAATCTAAATTTTAAATATATTTCTGATATTACACAATCAACATCTTTCTCATATCATTATAAGCATATTTCTTTATTCTTAAAAGAAATGCTGAATAAAACAGTTGATGGATTGATTTTTTGTTCTATAAAATATTTCAATTCCTTAAGCTGAAAATAGCAAATGAATTTAAAATATTCCAAGTTACAAATATGATTGAATTTTTTTTTAATAAATGCACTTTGTATTTATCAGCATTTAATAAAAATACATGATAGTGACAAAGAACGTTGAAATTAATCAGAATATTATTAGTTTTCTAAACATAGGAAATAATGTTTTTGAGATAAAATTATAAAAGAAACTATTAGAAAAATTAACAAAAACATAATGTTATTATTTTAATACATTCTGAATAATTTAGAACAATATTCTTATCATTGTATAGGCAGAAAAGAAAAGGCTTCAAAAAGGATAAAAAGCGAATTCTGGAATTTAAATAATTACAAGCAGGTTTTAATATTCTTTGTCTCTGTTTTTTACAGTTAATGTTAAGAATAATGTTATGAAATTTTGTTATAATTTTTTATTTAAGAATATTCATAATTTATGCATTGAACAATAAATTTTAATGAAAATACTCTAAAGGAGTTAAAAACATACAGTCATAAGTAAAGTAAAAGTTAAAAATTTTTCCAATTTAATTTCTCATAAACATTTTAGAATTTTATTTACAAAGAAATAAAGAATTTAGAAAGCATATTTAATATCATTTTCAAAAATAACACTACTATTATAGTCCAACAACTGATCACATGGAAAGTTAAACATCTGGTTTAATACCAGAAACAGATGAACTAGACATACTAGTCAGATATAAACAGCATAAAGATTTTTGAAGGAAAAAAGTATAACAGTGAGCATGGAATAATTTCATCGAGTAATTCTTTAATAGAGTGTCTTCTAAAATTTTAATGATTAAAAACTTAAATCTCGCCTATATGCCTAAATTTAAATCTCGTAAAAGATACATTCAATTTAGTCACTAGCCAATTTTCCATGTGATTGATGGTCAGACTATACAATACAAGTTTTTACCTTTGATGACGAGTATAAATTAGCCACACATCTCAAAATGGGTGTCTCTATTCTAGGAGATATCTGTTGAATGGGTGTATTAATGGTGATATGTCCATAACAGAGAATGATGGTAGCTTTCAATTTCTCGTGATCAGAGTCACCAGTAAATTCTAAGATAATACAAACTAATTAACAATTCTCTATTTCACAATTATATTCTATTTTGAAGTCTAAAAATTTATATAATTTATATTTAGAAATAAAGCATTTAAAATTTACCAATATATTTAAATGCTTTAAATTATATTCATATTAGCTATAGTTAATTTATCAAGTTATATTCATATTTGCTTACTTTTATTAATACAATACATGAAATTTATTTTTTGTTTGAGCTTTAAAGGCAGTAATAAGTTATAATGAAAAGGGCTTTGCCGAAGCTGAATTGAAATAACTATATAACTTGGCAATTCTTTATGACTAAAATTAAACCACAAATATCTTAAATAGATATATTTATAATGTATATATATATGCTAAACATATTTTAACTCTTAAATTTCAAAGTACTCATAATACATACAATAATTAATAATTTACTTTTTAATTAAAAAAAAAACTCAGAAAAGAAAAATGAAGATTCTTATTCCTTGAAATTAAACTACTTTATTTCACAAAAATTATTTTATGCAAACTCTTTAATTTAATTTAATATATATATATATATAATTGGCAATCACAAAATTTCTGTTCAGAAGCCGTATAGTCCCGATTTCTTATGCCAGTCATACAAAGTTGCCTAGAGCATTTAGGCAATCCTCCCACTGCTTCACCATGATGGCTAAATATACCCTTTGATAGAACTCCTCTTTCTGCTGTTTGAATAAGTCCGAAGCTGTCCACTGCCCTTCTATGTCAGACAGGACCTTTGATCTTTTAATGATTTTTCAAGGGACCAAAGGCATGAAAATCAGATGGGAAGAGATCAGAACTGTAAGGTGGGTGCTCGAGTGTCTCCCACTTTTTAATGAGTGCAATTTCTGTGTTACGACCATTGCCATTTGGGGAAGTGTGTTATTGTGATGTAGAATAACCCTTGTTTCACAGTTTTCCCAGAAGTTTAACTTTAATTGTGCATAATATCTTTGCAGTGCCATTCCCCAGTGATGGAGACACTTGGATCTTTGAATTTAATAAGTAGGTTCATCTTGTTTGGATGCATTTGGTACTAATGATGTCATTATTAATGTTTCAGAATTTATCACACATATTTCAGAAACAAACGAATACCACAATAATCCCATGCCTTGATGTTGGTGTTTATATAACCTTATGGGTGACATACTAATTTACATATACGCTGCAGCTACACCCTCAAAAGGAAAATTTTTTATTGTTCTTTACACACACAAACAAACCGTGCGTGCATGCATAAGAATATAATATAAGGTATATCATTGAAATCAAAAATTCATGTCTAGCATCTAAGCAAAATTAAAAAATTACAAAATGAAATAACGAAACTTTCAATGAAATAGCAAATATGTATACAATAAAAGCCAAGAATTTTTTTATTTAAAAAAAGTTTAAGTACTAATACAAATACAAAAGTATAAGTTTACACATAAGATTTATAGATATTCAATTATTAATAGAAAGTAATAAATATTTTTATAAAGCAGAAATAAATTTGAAAAAAAAATTATACTTACACGTATGAAACCAAATAATCCGGCACTCTTTTTGCCATTTTTAGCAACATTTTCTAATTTAACAAGAACTAAATCTGCATAAGATGATCCACAGAGGCCAACAGCAAGAGCACAACCCTGAAATCCAGTTTTATTAACAAAATAGAAAATTTGTCAAAGTATTGGCTTCAAAATAAGAATAAAAAAAAAAAAAACATTAACACAGAAAAACAAATAAATATATATTTACAAGTCTTTCAGTTGCATTCGAATGATTAACGTTCTCAAAAACTGCATCCAGTGCTTCATTAAGGAAAACTTTATTGGCAATTTTTCGTATGACCAGACCAAGATTAATCAAAAAGAACATACTAGGGAGAAAAAACTATTTAATGAACATAAACTATCACACACTAATATCTTTTTAATATGCACTTTTACTTTTCTAAGTGAATCATAGAATGATAATTAATGCTTACTTTATCATCAGGGGATTCAGTGTAAAGGTTAAACTGAGAGAGCAAAGCCTTCCCATATGCTATTATCCAATCCTCACGATCAATATGAGCAAGAGTATCACTCACAAAATCTGTAACTTTGTTTTCCCATGGCTTTTGTTCCCAGTCAGTTGAGTCGAAGGCTAATTAAAACATTAAATTTTTTTTTACTTTTATATGAGACATAATGGTATTTGTATACATTATGTCTCATATAAAGTAAATTATTTTTTTTTTAATTACTTGTAAAATATAAAAAAAGTATAGTAATAAGTAAAAGAAAATTATGTGAAATATAGAAATACAAAATAAAACACAATGTAAATATAATTTTAAAAGTTCTATATTACTTTAATATTAATTAATATCTCAAAATCTATACATCTAAAAATGGATGATTTTATGTATAGTATTCAGTAATAGCTTAAAAACTGTAGCACATAATTTTTTTTTTAATTAGCACTTTAGACAAAAAGTTATGAATAAATTCAAATCAGATTTTTTTAATTAAACAAAAAACAATTTACTGCTTAACACATCTCTCTGATGCTACCTGGTGACTTGATTTAGAAACTTATTTTATATAAACTTAATTGTTAAAAATTAAGTAAGTTAATTGTTTAAAAATTCAGTTTTTAAAGTTTATGCTATTGTGTTTTTAAATATATTTTTGTTTCCTTCAAATATTTTATTATATAGGCTTATTTATATTTTACTTTCTGAATTTTTTTTTTTTTCATTTATAAATAGTTATTCATAATTTTTATTTTACAATTTGACAAACTACAATTTTTAGTCAATCAACGTTTTACACCTTTCCTCTCTATTTCTTCGAATTTTCACTTTTTTCCAGAATAAAAATTAACTAAAACTAAAAATAGTCAAAATCTCAAAATGTTCTTAAATTATATTTATCAGATTATTTGTTCAAAATAGAAATTAAAATGAAAAAAAAAATATAGTGAGTTATAAATTTAATATGATGATATATTCATGAACACTGACATTTTGTGAATGAAACAGAAAAATATTCTATTTTCTGTAGTTGGCCAGCGCTGGGTTAGGTAATCGAGGAAAACCAATCAATTAACACATACATCTTCCTTTATTATTATTATTGCTTTATTTTTGCAGATGATACACATTTTCTTTTAAACTTTATAGATTTTAATCTTTTTTGTTGAAAAATTATCTGTAAAAGTTATGATTAATGAAAATTATGAAAAGATAATAAAATTATATAAAGAAATTAATATTTATTTTTAAAAGAAAATTATAAAAATAAATATTAATTTCTTTTATATAATTTTTTGTTGTGAGTGTTAAAAGTGATAACATTTTATTAACTAATGCATGCTTATAAAAGAAGCAAACGTTTATGTTTTATCTCATGCATTTGAGAATGTCACAATATCATATTATACCAATATAATATCATTATGAATGCGAGCCAAAAACTATTTTTGAAGGCATTTAAAAGAATAGAACAACTGAAACAAAGCCATAAATGTTGGTAATTTATATCCCTTGATATTAATAACACTATTATTATATTACTTACATTCTAAGTGTTGAATCAGCAAAGGAATAGTTTTGTCCCATACAGATACAGGTCCTTTGTGTATAGCTGGTGCAACTGCTTTCATGAATTTCAAGACATGCAACCCTCTGTCTCTGTCTTCATGAGGCCGTCCAATCACAACACAGAGTCGAGCTAATAAGCTTTGTGATGTAGTAATTTTAGTTAATAAAATAATAAATTTCCAATTATTTTTAAAAAGTACATCCTTCTTACAAAATTTTTATATATAAAAATTTTAGCAATGCTGAAACACAAATAGTTTCAACAGTAAAAACATGGTGAAATATTGTAATCTTTAATTGCACAACAATATACACAAGGAATTTAGTCATATACTGTTGAAGAACTATTATTTCAAATACATTGATTTCTTATCTTTAATTTAAAATAATTATATTCACCTTTTTATATAAAATTCAAACCTGATATTAAAATGTAAAGTGTTTTATAGTATAGTAATTATTTATCAAATTTAATTACTTTCATTTTGACCTAAATTTTTCAGAGTATCTTTTAATAGCTTTAAAAAATAAGTGAAGAATCTAGAATACTTTCATACTAATAAAACTAGTTTAGCAATAATAATAACAAAAAAAAGTATTTTAATAAAATGAGCTTACATGCTATTTAAACATTCCTATTAGAATTTCAATATAGTAATACTGTAAGTATTTAATATCTAAATCAATAATGAAATATCGTACTTAATAATCCATAGTCAATAGTAAAATCCAAACCCAGTTCTTCTCTTTTTTTAGAAGCCAGTGTAGTAAGACTTTTACAAATAACACTTATTGCTGATGTCAGATTCTCATCCATCAAACAGTCTAAAATGCTTGGCCAAAGTATCTAGAATTTATAAATATGTATACTGAATCAATTATGAATTAAAATTTTCTCCTATTATTAGGTGGGAAATTAAGTAAAAGCAAGACTATAACACAATCAAAAATAAGAAGATAAATATCACAGTATTTAAAATGTTATAAAATAATCTTACAAATCATTGCCAAAATAAATTATAGTGAAAAATAAATCTTAACAGCTTTAATTTAATACCCAAATGCTTATTAATTCTGAAAACAGGCAATTTTTTTTTTTTTTTGTTCTGATCAGCTAGAAGCATATTTCCAAAAAAAAAAAAAAAAAAAAAAAAAAAAAAAAAATGAGTTTATATATCAGCAGTTAGCATTTGTTTCTTTAATAAGAAAAATTAAGAAATATAAATGGAATATAATAATTTATTAGGAATTAATTACACCAATATAAATCGAATTATTTCATTAATAAATGCAAAAATTTATTATTCTGAACAAAGGTTTCAATGACAACAGTAACAAGTCAGATACCAGGTGAGGCAACAAATTGCTATTGAAATAAGTCTTTAAATCTGAAAGCATTTACATTTATATATAACTGGTAAACATATACTATATATATATAGGGAAGTACACTGGTGTGTTTAAAATTAAGAAAATTTCACTTTTGGCTGAAGATCTCCAAAACTAGGCAGATTGCAATGAAATTAGGTTTCTAAACAGATTAATATAATAATAAAAAAAAGTCACACGAAAATTAAGGTACATAAAAATGATCATGTGCAAGAATTATAAGCACTAAAAGGATTAAAATTGAATCTTAAAAATATTTTTAAAAATTGCCGATAGGAGTATGATCCCCATTATAATTATTGGGCTCTCACAACATGAGTTTATACTGGAAATCAGGACATTTACAAGTATGTGGAGTAGTTGGTTTCACTCCTACAACTACATTTCTGGGTCTTTAATTGTACTAAATAGCAGAAGATGAGTGGCAACTACTCTCCATATAATTTCTCAGTCATTTTTTAACTGGTTGACCAATTCATCAAGCAGAAGTCTTCAATTAACAGAAATTCATTGACCAAATCAGTCCTATATAAATGTCCGTTATGGTCCATTTAAGTGACATCAAAATCAACTACATCCACTAAGCTGTATTGGACAATCATTCACCATTGGTCCTTGTGGCTCTTGGATAATGGATCCAATATTTTTAAACAATTTCTATATGATGAATGTGGTGATTTCATTAAGTCTACAGCAATTTGCATGTGAGACAGCTCTACTTTCACTCTCGATCATTTACCATATCCTTTCATCTTAAATTTTGGTAGTTATTCATTTTAACTGTCTGTTTTTAAATTTTATCGAATATTACAGGAAAAAAATTCATATAATTCAGCAAGGCATGTGAGCAAACAATGCAGAGAAGTTGTCACATACGTTTATAAAGCTTATTCCTCTACTTGCATCACCTAAACTCATGTATATTCTTATATATTCAACACTAGAAATTTACACCTTTATTTTTTTTAGTAATTATTAAGCATTATTTTACTTTTCATTTAGCACTTGAAAAACAGACAAAATAAGTAAATGCTCTTAAAATTCAAACATCACTATTTGTTATAACATGTATGGCATTTGAATTGTTATAGACACAATAATGGCAAGTATTTCACTTTGCCACTAGCTACACAATGAAATTTTTTAAAAAAATTATTTCCAATGTTTAAAACAGTCTTCATGTATAAAAAAAAAAAAATTGCATACATCTTCCATTTTTTCCACTGTTGTAGTTAAGAGGTGAATGACATTCTCACACATTCCTCTCAAAGCTTCATTACTCACATAGCTAGGGTCACCAGATCTCCTAGCCTGAAAAGATATAAAAAAAAAATACATGAAAAAGAAAAAGAAATAAAATACATTAGTAGATGCTTTTTACACACATACCCACGCAACACACAAAAAAAAAAATTAAATTATACTATGATACTTAACCCTGCAGCACATGCATTCAATTTTATGACACTAACACGTGAATTGAGAGTTGATTCCATTCCAATTTTAAGCTGATTTCTCATCAACATATCAACTCATTTAACAAACTATTAAATTACTCTTAATATTTGAATGTTTTTTTATAGGAGAATATTATTTATCTCTCGATTTTTTATCTTTCTGAAGTATACTGTTTTTTTTTTTACCCTTTTCAATACATTTAATCATTTTATATGTAAAATAAATACTATTTATCTGGTTAAAATATTAAATTTTAATAAAATCAATGTTATTTTATTAATTTCAAAACAGAAAATAATAATTTATATTTTTAAATTACTTTTACCATTTTATCCCTACAAATATGGAGTCTTTACTAAAAATTTTAGTGGAAGAAAAAGAATGGGGTCTTGATTCCAGCAGATTCCACATTATGAAAACAGTATATAGAAAATATTATATAATTTTAACTTAACACAATACATCTTAAATACATTGCGTAAAATGCCAACAACTATTATGTATTTGATATAATAGAAAGATTCAAATGAAGCCCATTATAAATTCATTATGCATAAAATTACATCTACATAAAAGCCCAAAATACTCACATTATAAAGTAAACGAGTCTAAAAATAGCTTATTATATATAATATTGTAGTTCAAAAAAATATCCTTACTTGAATTTTAAAAACTCTAGCAGATGTAAATTTAGTCAAATATATTTTTAATGTTGGGAATTTTTTTAATACAAATAATTACCATAAAATTAATTTTTATTTCCATGTGACTTCAGCAAGAAAATAACAAATGATTAAATATACTTTTATAAACACTAATCAATTTGCAATTCAAAAATTATAATAAAAATATTATTTAAAAAAAAAAAGACTTTCAGAAGATATTTCTATTTAAAAAATTGATTTTATGACACAAAAAAAAAAAAATTTAAAATCATTATAATAGCATCATATAGGTTTGTGTCATATATATGCTTTTTTTAAAAAAATAATGTTTAAACAAGTCTTTTTTTTTTTTTTTTTTTTTTTTATCTAAAAAAAGTTTTTTTTATAAAATTTATTAATTTGAAAGTTTGCGAGTTAAACAAATGTAAACATATTGATTGGAGACAGTGAAACATGGAATACTCACAACAGGATCATCTGGAAGTGCACATTGATAGATGATGAATTTCACTAAATCTAAACCATCTTCTGATTTCAAATGATCATGATGTGCAAGAGTGACAATAACCTGAGCTATAACTTTTTCACCTTTAATGAAAGAAAGTATACAGCAATAAATAGGTTAAATGAACATTAATTTTTTTCCATATGAACATTACATATTATTTTCTCTATTCAATAAAATAAAAAAGAAGTATAACATCTAATCCAACAACAGTTTGCGTGGAATGATAAATATCTGGTTTAATTTCAGAAATGGATGAATTGATGACTTGCTCGGGGTGCTAATCAGATAGATGCAGTGCAAAGTTGCTTTGAAAGAAAAAGTATTGCAGTAAGTACTAAATTTTTCCACACTAACTATTTTTCTTTTAATGACGTATAATTTAAAATTTTTATTAAAAATTTGATATCTCCTCCCCCCTATTATATCTCTCTGTTTGGATCCATAAGGCTTGCAAATTTTCCATACAAACTGTAGTAGGACTAAAAGAATTATTTCTTAGTACTAGAACATTATTTTTTAAATTTATTTATGTTTTTAACATTAAATATACAATTTTCTACATTCATGAATCTATAATTAGTAAATATTTAAAAACATTTTTAAAGTTAAAATTTGTTTATAAAAAAAAAAGAAAAACAAAAACAAAATACATTTTATATTCAATTAATGCTAATTAAAATTAATAATAATTAATTTTCTTTACATATAATGAAAAATAGCAAAATAATGATCAATAAAATATAAGTAATACTTAAACAGTAATTTTCTTTACATATTTTTTAAGGAATAGTTTATCCTTTAAATTATCCTTAAAATTTGAGCTAAATATACCTTATTTCCAGAATCCAGACAAGGTTTCAATCCTGATATTATTATTGGTACTTTGGAAGATATATGTGTGTCTGCAATTAAAGAAAGAAAATTAACTCAATTTAAACAGAATTGTTTTAATAAATAAAAACATATAAAAGTTATTTATGCTTACCACATGAATTGATCAAATGTTTGAAAACAGTTAAGGAGCCAATTTTGAATGCTTCATTACTGCTTTCCAGTTTTTGAAGCAAGAAAGCAACTAATCGATTTGAATAAACAGAAGCTGAAAAGAAATAAACCCGATTAACGAATATTGGAAATACAAAAATAAGATAAATTCATATCATGAAGTATTCGAATAAATCTTATCCATCAATTTCATTTACAAATCAAAATGCCAACTTTATAACAAGCTTTCTTAATATTTTTGGTTTCATTATTTGAATGAATAACTAACGAATATTTTTTTTATTTTAAAAAACGAATTCATTTAGGATATTTTTGGTTATCTGAATATATTTAAAAATAGATATTTTTCAGGTTTGTATATCCATGTTTTTTTTCAATATTTAATTAAAAAATTTCTTAATAAAATTTTAATAGAATTACAGTACGAAATAAAATATTTTTTACCTTTTTGAATTAAAATGTTTTTCGTAACTCAAAACAAAAACAGCAATAAATAACAACTAATTAACTCGGCTTAAATTCTTTGATTTTTTATAGATAAAATACCCCATAGCCATTTTTTATAGAAAGATAGTCTTTTACATTGAAAGAGCAAAGATATAGCAATAAATTTTTTTAAAACATATGAAATATCCAAATGTGTGATACAACGAGACAGTACATCAGAGTTACTATGCTATATCAAACAGGAAAATTTTAATATTTATCAATAATAAATAATTAAAATAAAACAAAAGCTCATTTTATAATTGTTTTAAAATGCTTTTTTATATATATGATTTTAATTCAAGTAAATGCATTTTTATGGAAAAACAAGAATAGCTCATAGATTACAATACAATCTTATACACTTCTAGATTAAAAATGCACACAAATATAATTAGTCATCAATCTTAATGAAAATAGCACTGCAACTGCATTGTCTAAGCACATTATTTTAGGCTTGGAATAATTATAGAATTTATTTCTTTAATAATTGCAAAGAATTTGTATAGAAATGAACATTAAACTCCCATTGTAAAACTGATATACATTTAATTATAAAATTAAATACTGAGATCTTAATTCAATTTGAAGTACTATCTTTTGTTACATGTCAAAATCATCAATAAAAAGTGAATTGATATTTGAAAAATATATTTTAATTTGATAAAATTTGTTTAATATTCAAATTGTTCAAATAAAAATATTTCTTGCATCACATAATTTAAATAGCAAAGCAGTTTATAGCATACCTAACACGGCAAAACACCTTAAAACTTCATTGTGATTTCTAACTCCAGAAGGTTGTGAGTAATCTGGCAGAGAACATATCTAAAAATGAATAAAAATATACATAAAGAGTTAAGTGCTATAGTTAGTTAGTTGCTATAGTTGATTGCTATGAAAAAAAAAAATAAATAAAAGACAATTTAAATTTCATTGTTTTTGAAAATTGTAGTCAAATTTTAATAAAAAATAAATTTTTTTATAAAATAAATATTTTTTTTTTTCAAATTATAAACATATCAGAGTATGGTTAAGAATCAATAAAAAAAACTTAATTGTTTTTTTTTTCTTCCTCACTTACATATAAATATATACATAAATGTTTAAAATTTAAACAAAATATAGTTCACCTGAGGAAACAATGTATTCAAAATGCTATCAAGTTGTGACTCAAGAACAACACTGTGATTGGCAATTGAAGCATCTAAAACCATACATAAACCCTAAAATATAAACAATAAAATGCTAAATTAAATTTAGATTTCATATAATATGCAACTAATATTATGAAAAATTTATATTAGACAATTCTTGCCTAATGGTGCATGAAATTACAGATAAAATTGTATACTTATTATGTTACAGTAGTACATCCAGAAACAAATTTAATTTTCTACTCATGTATTTTCATTAAAATTTTAAAGAAAATTTGGTGATTCAAGATGAAACAAAGGATATTCTTTTAACAACATCCAATCCCCTTGATATCTACTTCCAATGTATATTTGCACAAATTACATTCTTTATAAAAATACTTGTTTTAACAGATTTCTATTAAAATCAATCTAAAATCATCTTTCAATCATTTAAATCATTATCTTTAATTATTTTTTACATTAGTGAGGGTCTCCTTTCTACTTTAAATTTTTTTTTCATATGATGCAGAAAACCTTTTTTACTGATAATTAAAAGGTATTTTCAAAATTGTGAATTAATTCAAAATTCAACCAACTCAAAAATGTATGTAAAATTATTATAAAACTTATTATTGTAATTTTTATTTATAATCTACCAACATAATACCTACATATAATTCATAAATATCTGGCATAATCCACAGCAGCATATAATTTGCAGATGATCCATATTTATTCCCTAGTGTAGTCCGATATATTATGAAAAGTCAAATTATGTATTTATGTTCAAGGTACCAAAACTACCAAACATTTTACAATTTTAAAAAGCATTTTTGATTTCATAATAAAATAAACAAATTATATTTTAATTCAAAATAGTACAAACCAACAAAATACACTATGACTTTACTCACAAGCACACATGATGTGTATTACATTTTGTCTACTTTTAAACTGAGGCAGGAGTCAAAGTCTTTCTTTCAGAGTTTTTCTTTTTTTTAAAGAGTTTTGAGAGTCAGTTTAAAATCTGACTCTCAAATCTTTAAATTATGTTTATTTCCAAAATATCCAAGTTCATTAAAAGTCTTAAATATACAAGTTTACTAAAAGTCATTACATTTATTTTAATGAATCCTCTGAATCCATTAATGAAGAAGATCATAATGAAGAAAAACTGATAAAAAAATCATGCATTTTCTAAAGAAGTATTAGCAAATGCATGATAAAGGGTCAGCAATCATAAAGTTTTTGGCTGACTCTCACACCCTTGCTTTAAACAGGATTTACCTTCTTTTTTAATGTTTTTTCCATCAACCACAACTTGTACAAGTTTCAGGAAATGCAATTATAAGTAAAATATTTAACAAATAGGCATTACATATAATTAATGATTTCACAAATTTAAATAGTCTCAATGATGAAATCAGGCAAATGAATGAAGTTAAAAAAGCTTAATACAAATTTCATTTATTTATATTTGTATTTCAAGGCTAAAAGAAAGAAATAGGGCAAGAAAAACAAAATGAATACCCGAGTGGTGTGCTGGTACTCTTGGTGCCTTTTATAGATGGCCAGAACAGCAGGAATGAATCTTGGTAAATGCTCTTCCAATTTTTCTGGACTTAGAAGATGTGTCATGTGACCTAGAGCTACAACAACTTCAGATCTCACCTATAAAATATAATTTTATTTCTTGAAAATAAATTTATTTCGAAGTCCATAACATGAAAAGTTCTGTAGATGCATCATAAAAAAGCCTGGTAGTAGAAATAATTTTTCAAAATTAAAATTTAAAAAAATTTAATTATTAAAAGTTACCTTTTATTTAACATAAATCATCTATCATTTGTTAAATAGTTATTCATTAAAATAATTGATTTTAAAGAAACAAATAATATACTATAAAATTTATTTGAGAAACTTTTCTTTTATTTTGAATATGAAAATTCAAAGGAAAAACCTTGAACATTAAAATAATTATCTAAAAATACATTGCAAACAATAAAAATGTACTAATTTTTTAACAATTTTGTGAAAATAAGATACTGAATTTTAATGTATGTAACTACTTTATTTCAAATTTTAAATTTGTTTTTATTCCATGAAATAGTTCTCAAATAACAGAAAATATGTAAAATACGCCTTTCATTTTATTGTGTATACCCGGAGAAGCAAAAATTTAATAAACGGACAATTTTTTTTCTGGATTACAATTTTTCTTTCTTTTTTTTTTTTTTTAAATTGCATGAAACATCTGAAATTTAATGAGATGTGATGTGAAAAGGTAATAGCAAGTTAAAAAAATGAGCATTAAAATTAAAAATTAACATTGTATTATTAAAACTGAATTATTCTTTAAAACTGGAAATTCCATTTTTCCTAAAGAATCATGACACACAAATTTCTAAGAAGGATTTAAAAATTTTGGACCATAAATTAACTATTAAGCTTATGAATTAATGAACGAAAATATAAAAATGGTTTACCTTAGCTTCTCGTGATGGTAACCAGTTGATAAAAAGAACATCATAAGCACTAGTTATTTCACTAACAAAAAGCTTCTTTGCTAACTGATGGGTCTGGTGATTTTCTGCATTGGCAATATATTCCAAAATAGCTTCACAAAATTTTGACAAAGCTTTACAAAAAAGAAAAACATGATTAAAAGGTTTTAAAAAATAAAATACAATATAATGTATAATTTGTAATAATGAACAAATTTTTAGTATATTAATATGTTATGTATATTTCCAAGTATTATTTATTGATAAATATCGTATATTTATTTTAAATGTTTAAATATTCATATTAATTAAATTATTTTAAATAGTATCGCACATATAATAAGCATATTCCCCATACCATAGGCAAA
The DNA here is from genome assembly GCA_021605095.1 of Caerostris extrusa. Classification (NCBI taxonomy): domain Eukaryota; kingdom Metazoa; phylum Arthropoda; class Arachnida; order Araneae; family Araneidae; genus Caerostris; species Caerostris extrusa. The sequence continues at coordinate 52,590 of BPLR01002446.1, forward strand.
GATCCATTTCATGTTTTCAGACTTCACCATTCCTAAAAGAGGTAGCATGGTACCAAGGACAGATTTGAGAAAAGGAACCATTCCAAATACTATAAATTAATAACATAAATAAGTTAGAAAAAGCATATAATAGAAGAAAATTTGCTTAAATATTTAAAAGCAAATAACATAAAAATAAAAACAAAAATAACAAATTTCATTTTAATTACAAAACTTTCTAATATTTTCACATTGTTTTCTTCAAAATTTAGCACTTAAAAGTAATATTAAGAAATGATATTTTTAATCTGAATTTTATTATAGTAAAATTTAAAAAACAAAATGTGAAATTTATTATTTCCTGTATTAAAAATTTAGAAACAAAAACAGTATCTTATAGTTTGAACTCACCTTCCATTTTTTTAGTTTTTTAGTTAAAATTTTAAAACTGTATTTAGGATTTTTTTGTTATGTGAATTTATTTATACAAGTGACTAACATTTGCTGTAAAATTTTGAGGTTAGAATACAATTGTGTCTTTAATATACTTTGAACATAACAGAACAACAACTATTAATTCTATAAATAATAACAAAACATATAGAAAATCATGTAAACTACTCTTACCATTTGCTGATGCTAAGTTTGCCATTGTTTGAACAACAAAAAAATGAGGCAAAACTCCTGGCTGAAATTTCAAAAGTAACTGTTCCATAACTTCATTGTTAAAATTACGCCCCAGAGAGACCAGAATACCACTTGCTAAATTCTGCCATTCAGGTACTATTTCCTAATAAAAACAATAAAACATATGCAAATTAATTTTCAGCAAAAAAAAAAAGAAATAGCATGGTTTAATCAGAAAAAATTAAAAACATATTACCTTTGTATTTACCATTTCGTCAACGGCTAATTTAATAAGCTCAACAGCAACATTCTTTTTTATGGAATTTAAAACCTCACCACAAATTTTTTCAACGACACCCAAGATAATAATCTTGTGAACTAATGCCAGCTAAATAGAAAGAAAAAAATAAATACATATATAGAGATGTATTAATTCATTTGAAAACAAACTAAATAAACTTTCTGAGACAGACATTTAAAAATAAAATAGTTTCTTTTAGTTTTCTGTAATCCTGATATCTAGATTATTTCTTAGTTATATTATATGGATCTACTTATATATTCCAAGGCTTATAAAAAACTTATCATTGATTAACAACGAAGATCTTATAAAAGTTATTAAAAGAAAAATAAGATTTAATGTATTATAAATAAAGCACTTTTATGGTTAATGTACCATTTTCTTTTGCTTATATTAAAGCTATTCTATGATAATTTGGTTGAGTTTGTATAGGATATATTTTTGTAAGTAAACTTTAAAGTCAGACCAAATACTACACCTTTAAAGTTGTCAAAAAATCATAAAAAAACTGGGTTTTTATAGATAAACAAGTACAATAAATATCACTGAATTCATGTCACATATTCTAAATCCATTAATAAAGATCAGTAATACATAAAATTATAGAAAAGAGTCAAAAGTCAGTATATAAAATCCTGCTTGGGAATGGTCATGTTTTAGCCAACTACCCCTGGTATTCCACATAGTTCCTAAATGTATATATTCTGTATGTTAACTTTCAACATTTTTTTTTTTTACACAAAATTGTGGCAACATTACTGCTTCTTTAAAACAGAAAAAAAAAAAAATTATAAGTTTTATACTAAAAGTGTAAATGAGAGTTTGACTATATGACATGTTAAAGAATAGGTATGAATAGTCTGCAGATTATATAACATTTTATATTCTTTTCAGCAAAAAGTATTATGGCCACAACTTATAGAATGCTGTGAATTATAGGCATCAAATTATGCTAATTTGATGTTCTGGTATCTAAAATCATATTTGATAAATTTTTGAATCAATCCAAATGCTATATAATGCACTTATTACTAAAATTAGTAAATATTTAAAGTAAGAAATTACTCACCTTAGATGCCTACCTAGATAAGAATAGCAACTGCTTAGTACTAAATTTGGTTGATGCTTTCCAATATTGAATAAAGAAGACTGAATAGCTTGAGTAACATTATCATTGCGATCTAATGTAGCATCAATGAGAGCAAACACTATATCTGAAATAGATGCACAAGAACTATGAGGGAATGTATGCATTAAATGAGAAAGGTACAAAAGAAAGAAAGAAAAAGAAGTACTAATTACATACAAATAAGTTTTTAAAATATTTTTCAGTGACTTACACTACTAATTAGCATAACAAAAAAACAAACACCATGTATTTTAGCCTTTTCACCATTCAAACTAATAAGAAATTACACTTTACTAGTTAGAAATTAATAAATAAAATAAAATCTAAGAAGTTGTTAGTTTAGCAAATCCTTTTCGATAGCAAATTTACCCAACATTTAAGCTTAAATGTTAGTGATCGTGAATCTAATTTTAATTAACAAAATAAATTCTGAAACTGAAGAGCACAGACAGGTATACATATTTATTTAATTTAATAAAGATATTTTACAACAAAGAAAAGGAATATGAGATTATTAAAAGCAATATCATTCATTAACAGCATTCGCAAACTGTGTTTCAAATTATGCTAAATTCATGATTCATATTTTCAATGAAAAGTGTAAATGATCATAAAATATAACAGTAATTTACAAAAATTAGAATGTTACTGTGATAAAAATGTTGAAACTGCAAAAATGTGAAAATTGAATATATTAACAATTTTATAGATACAACATATTGTTAAGTTTTTAAATGGCACAATTAAACATTTTCATAAAAAATATTAAAAAATATGGAAATTAGAATAAATAAATTAGAAAATATACCTATTTCCTCTGCATTAAATAAATGTTTAAAAATATTTATTAATTATCCACTTTACACAGATAGCTTCAGGACATAATAGTAAATAAAAATAAATAAATAAAAAAAAAACATACTATCAATCTGTCCTCCAGTAGTTTTCAAAATATCTTCGCCATCACCAGGCATCATCATTGCTGCAATAACAAATAATATTATGTACTGATAATATATCATATACAATTAATGTATTACAGAGAAGGGAGAAAAATATTGAACCATTGAGCTTATTATTACTGTGCAACCTTTGTACTTGGGTAAAAACAAACAATCAATATGATTTTTCCTTTCAATGCATACATGATAAGGGCATAAATATTAAAATATTTACCATGAGCATAGTTTACTCAAAACTTAACCAATTTTTGCTCATTGTTTAATAAAATATCTTGATTGTTTCAAAAGAATGATGCATGTATTTACAATAATAACTTTTTAAAATTTTGTATTCTACTTTTTTTTTATAAATATTTTTTTCTAGTAAGACCCATTTTAGTTTAGATAATTTTTTACTCTTAGGAAACAATTCGATAAATTAATGCAGGTTAATGAATAATTTATTTTACATGTACTTTGTTTTAATTCATTTACGAAGAAAGTTAAAATTTTTTATTATTATTATTATAATATCCGGCTTTTCTAATTAAAAAAAAAAATTACAATACGGTAATAACTCACTGTTTTTATTCTTGAAAATCTGTTAAATTAAAAGTGTCAAAAATATAATAATTACAAAGAAGCCATTATGCTAATTCCGGCAGTAAATTTATTTAGAGTAATCCAGTAAAATTACTCCGAGTAGTTTCGTATCTTAACTGAACATAACACCTCTATAGTATCAGATAACTGAACGCAAAACGTGAAAATGATTCATTTGTTTTCATCATGTGACACCGTCTGACCTCCGAAAATCCCTATTTCGAACTTTTCTGCATTTCGTCTGTCAATATCAGCTCGTTGCCATCTTACCTAAAATATATAAAATCGAAAACGAAAGTAAATAAATAAATGTTTATTTAATGATGCAATAAAACCCCAACATTTTAAAAAAATAAAAAAAATAAACATCCTAAATCTAAAAATTCTTTACTAATATAAGTTACCTTGAAGGTTAATTCCAATATACGGCAGTAATAAATATCGTGATTTTTATCTGTTTGTTTTCTTATTTAAAATTGAAAAAAAAAAAAAAAAATCTGTTTATATTATGTAGTTAAAATTAAAAATTAAAAGCTTTAAAGTATACTTTCTTAATTAGCATTTTTAGTTTGAAATTCTTTCATTTTTATGTCTGTCGTGATGGATATGTAAATGTTGAGACTCCCGTAAACATTTCATATATTTGATAACAAATGAAGAGTTGTCGACAGCAGCCGCGTGTATTGAGTAAACAAATGAAGTATACGATGTATTCATATGTTTATTTTATCATAATGAAGGAATTTCAGACTCACCTGTACACCAATTTTTTTTCGTGTTAATAAAGCATACATCACTTGAGAACGAACAGTTATTTTCTAATTTATCTCATCCAGTATATCTGTTCTACATCTTTTTCTTCAAATGTAAGCTCATAATTAAAAAGAATATATAAGCTAAATATCTGTATTATTATTTAAAATGTTATATAATTTTAATGAAGCATGTTAATTAAAATTTATGGATGATATATATATATATATATATATTTAATGATTGAACTAATATGTAAAAGTTTAGACTGAGTAGAAATTAATTTTAAATTTTCAATGCTTTTATTTTAGAATGTACATAAAAATACTGTAATCATTCTAATTTTATGGCCTTTTTTTTTTTTTTTTTTTTTTTTTTTCAAAATAAGTCTCTTATTAGCGGTATTCGAACAAAAGTCAAATCGTTGAATTTATAGGTAACACCTTTATTAAATTAGAAACTTGAGTTAACATTAAAATGGTATAACATGTTTCATTGAACATTATTTTCTAAAATATGAATATGTTTTTATTTTATCCTTTTTTTTAAAATGTTTAATTAATTATTTCTTGGTAAAA
>BPLR01002446.1:62500-119136 GCA_021605095.1 Caerostris extrusa
ATTAGGGTGTAGAGTCAGTTTAAAAATTTGCCTCCTGACTCTTTCACAAAAATTAATTTTTGTTTTTCCAAAATTCTAGGAATTAATATAAAAATTAATCTTAAGGAGACAGTTCCATTATATCCTTATATAATATGACCAATTACAAAGAAAATTATTGTTTTAACCAACAACCCAAGTAAGTGCTGAGAGACTTTTTCAGCACTGGGGCTTTTAAAAAGTTGCCTTACATCAACAGCGAAAGAAGCCTTATAGAAACTATTCTATTGTTAGAACAAAATAAGACTTCTCATATTTTAAATATATCATCATTATGATTAAAATGTACAATTTTCTTTTAATTAAGCTATTCTGTAATACTTTTGGTATCTGCTCATGTAGTACTGTTATTTTCACAGGATATTTGTATTTTTGGTAAGCAAATGTAGAGTATAAGAAAAGTCTTTTAAGTGAGTGAAATATTACACCTTAAAAGTTGTAAAAAATGCTTTACCTTTAAAAATTATTTAAAAAAAAAATGCTTTGTTAGAAAGAGCTGTTTTTTATAAGTTCAATTAAAGTCATTGAACTTATTTCACAAATTCTCCTAAATCTATTCGTAAAGACAATACATAAAAATTGAGGGAAAAGAGTCTGGAGTCAATATAAAAAATCCTATTTGGTAGTTTGGAAATTTTGTAGCCCTCTCCCCAACCCTTTAAACTTTGTCAGTCATGCAGTTTGATTGAGCACTTATTTAGCATCTATATATTAAGATTAGTATAATTTTTCTAATTTAATACATAGTGCTGTTTCATAAGGGGTACTTAAAAATTATATGCATTATTGTACAGTTTTAAGCTTTTCGCTTATTTTCGCAGTTTTAAGCTTATTTTTTTCCGCTATATCTGACACAATTCCAGATAATGCTTCTTTATAAAGTCTTTTACTGGCCAATTTTCCTTTTCACTTTTGTTCATATAGTTAGTAGCTGTCTTTGAAGCCTTGGGTACATGGGTATGGAATATTATAATTTTTTTTTAAAGGAAGATTATGTTAAACTCTGTAATAACATTGCTTTCTGCCTTCTAAAAATGTTAATATAATAGATTTTCTTATGGGTACTAAAGTTGTATATGTTCAAAAAAATATTATTATGCTTATAAAGCATGTCCTTGTTTAGTTATGTGTGTAAATTAAGGTGTTATTTCTTTTGTAGCAATTTTTTATCCTCAAGCATCTTCAGTATTAACACCACCTGCTTCTGTGCCCTTCTTTCAACCTGATGCTGTAATTGCAGCACAATATGCAGCCATGCAGCAAATGTATGCATATTATTTCTCTCAATATGTTCAGAGGTAATTTTTCTTTTTTATATTATAATATGATTGAAAATTAAAAATAAATGTATAATCAAGTTTGTCTGTGAAATATTACATTGAATTGGTTAAGGTATATTAAATAAGTAGATAAGTAAGTTTAAGTTTTAATTTAGCTTTTTCTTCCTCTTTAAATGACATCAATTGAAAAAATTTTTTTTTACTAATCCAGTGAACTGATCGGCGAAATTATTCATATATATTATATCGAGCACGTGTAAAAATTGAATAATCACTCAATATATTGTTAATAATTTTATTTTATTAATTAAAAATTTCTGAAATAATTTTTATAATTATTGCCATAATTTTTTCCTATTCATGTAAGAATTTGATTGTTTCTTTTTTGTTTTAAATATGGTAGAGATGGTGTATAATTTAATTTTTTTCTTTTACTAGCATAAACACTGATCCTATCCAAAATGCATTCACTTCTGCTGGAACTGGTGCTTTCCCCAACCCCCAACCACAGTTTGGTTACCATGAGGTGCCTGCTCCACCTGCTGTTAATCAAGTAAACAATGTGGCAGGACCATTGTTTTTGGATGAATTTGATCCTGGAATATTCAGAGATTGGCTCGAAAATGCTTTTCATTTGTGCCGCTTCTTCATTCTTTTTTGCATTATTTACTTCTATTCTTCGCCAGAAAGAATGATACTTGTCATTATTTGCACATTTTTTGTATTTCTGTGAGTAGAAATATTCTTTGTATATCAGAATTTTAACTTACTTTTAGAAACATAATAGACAATTTTTTAATGTTTTCAATTGTATAGTAGATGCTTTTGTCGAAGGAGTCGTGTTATAAAGGCTAAATATTAAGATAAATTGAGCTGGCCCTTTATTTAATGCATAGCTTTAGTGAACTGAGTAATTTAATTAAAGATAAGCTATCCAGATTTAGTTTTAAATAAATTATATACAAATAAGAATTTTTATATTGGATAATTTAGAATTAATCAAAATTGTTTATATGTATATTAATAATCCCCTTATTAAAAAGCTATAAATTTTATACATATAAAATTTATATGTATAAAATTTCATTATCTAAATTAATTAATTTATTTATTATCTAAATTATCCATTATTTATTTATGTATTGATTGATCCATTATTTATTTATTTACTTATGTATGATAGTGTATTATTAAGTATTTTTACTTTACTTACGAAAAACACAACAAATTTCTTTGCTTGTTAAATGTCTGTAATCTATATTCTTATATATTATTTTTCTTATAACCATTGCATTTTTAAAATAAAAACTTTTGAATTTTAAACAATTAAAATGTATTAATATTGAGCTCCCAATATTTTTTCAGTATTAAAAAACAATTTGAATAACATTCTAATCATTTGTTGCAGTTATCAAGAAGGTTATTTTGTAAGATGGTTGAACCCAGCAGTTCCAGTAGATGCAAATGGACCTCAAGAAGCTCATGAGGATGTGGATGAACCTGCTGAATTTGAAAACAATGAGATTGAAGGTCTTCTAGTCGATGAAGATAACAATGTCAATGCAGTAACTATTATCTTTATAATGCAATTATCTTTAATATTGAATTGCATATATATGTATGGTTTTCTTTTTCGATAACAAATGATCATTTCAAATTATTTATCAGTAATTTGATTTTTTTGAATATACTTGAGTTTTTAAATGAAATTGTGGAAAATCAAGTATAAGTTAGAAAATTCAATTTTGGGGTCCTTTCATTTAATAAAAGGATAAAAATATGTGGAAGATGAAAACTTCCATAAATTATATGAATTGCGTGTAATATATTATATTGCTTGTAGTACAAAAATGTTTTTGCTAATTAGTATATTACATGACACTATGTGAAATTAAAATAATTTCCTAAGATGATCCGTTATTAGCAAGATTTTTCTTATATTGAAGTTTACATTTTATAGAAATAAATATCATAGAATGATATAAATATTACCAAATTAAATTTTTAAAATTTTAATTTAATATTGAAACATTTTCTTAAGTAATGCAACAAAGTATTAATTGCAGATTAAAGGCTTGATGTTGAAACACACATTTTTTATATTAAAATCTTCCCCTTTCTCTGAATTTTAAGGCCAATGTCATTTTTTGTAGAAATAATAACAAACATTTTATTTGCAAATTTATTTAATGTAGAAAGTTGGAAGAACATTTTAAATAGTAAAATATGAATTGAATTTTAAACTAAATAAAACATATGCAATATTAGATATTACATAACACCAGTATTGAATATTGTATTTTATTAAACAACATTGAAAGGCAAGGAAATTTTTCATTTAATTTGAAAAGACAATTCGAAACTTGATTATGATAAAATTTCTTTGCAAGGCTATTAGGCCTTAAATTTTAACTAATTCAAGTGTTTAATTATATGAATAATATTAATACTGTATGTCTCCAGGCTGGTAGTCTATGATTATATGAATTATGCTAATAAAATTTATCTTTTTGAATCTGATTTTACTTATTTTTTAATTATTAAAAACATTGCAAATTAATAGTTAATTTTAATTCTTTTATGAATTTCTGTTTTATATAAAAATTTATTTGTGCTATGTAATAATAAATAATTTCTTAATTTTAAATTTTAAGAAATTTCCTTATTTATTTAATTTTTATTTTTAAAAAATTTTCATGTTAAATTCAGGAAACTAGACGACCAGTTGTTTATGCAGATTTCAGGAATTTCATTGGAAACTAATGGTTAAATTTTAATTCTTGAATAATCATGCTTATAATTATTATTTGAGTGATGGCATAGTAGCAGATGATGTTGATAGAATTTCAACTTTTGCAGTTTGAATTGAATTTGCATGTCTAATTGTATGCCAGAAAAGAAATTTGCCAACAGCCAAATATTAAAACCACTGTTTTATTAATTGTGGTCTTTTTTTAGCTAATATAAGAGTCTTGAAGCAGCTCTGATTCTTCAATGATGACTGTTTTCTCATTGTTTATGATTGGTTTTTAATTCTATATCACATCATAATCACAGTATCTTATGAGTCTGTGTAAATTCTTTGGTAGAGGTATTGGTCTCATATTCATGCCAAATTTTTAAGTTAGGAAATGCTTTACTAGAACAAGCTGATTTTTGTAATGTAAAGCAAAAAGTTTAAGTGTCTGTCTTCCACTCCCAAGTAGTTCAATAAAGTCTGTAGGTTACCAGTTTTTTTTTTTTATATACTGATGAATTGCAACATTGGTACAGAATTATGTTACTCTGTAATACTATGGCTAAAAGTGTATGAGGAATTGTTTCCACTTATTTTATTCCTGTTATTACATTCAATGGCAGCTATTGTAGTAAATCTATATGCCTGAATGCTCTTCTCTCATCAATTGCTTTTGGCAATCTAACACCTTGTCTTTGATTGGATATTTTACTTGATTGCAACTGTATTTGATACATCATTGATAGATATTGGTTGGACTTGCAGTTGCTGAAATTCTTTTATCCACCTATATGTTCAATATAATGTAATTTGTGCTTTTAATATGAAAACATTATAGAATTAGTATAGGTAGCCTGTTCAAGATTGGAACATTACATTTTTATGTCCAATTTGTAATCTTAATAAGGTATTCAACAAAAAATTATTTTTTTCCCTATAAATGTGTATTACATCTTTAAATGCAAGCTAATAATTTTTATCTGAAAATATTCACTGAAAATGAAAAGTTTAAGATTATTGTTATTTAAATATGTCTCTCATAGTATGAAATTTATCTATCAGAAGCATTTATTATTCCATTATTGATGCTATGCATAAATTAACTATTGTTTCACTTAATGTTTATTTAGGAAGTACATGATGAATCTGAGTTGGAAGCAGCAATGGATGGAGATGCACCACCACATGATCAGCATCCAGATGTGGTTAACAACAACCACATATTTTCACCTCTGACATTTATACAAACATTTTTCTCTTCATTGATCCCTGAACCCCCACCCCCAGTCAATATAAACTAAAGCTCAGTGGAAGTTGTTTTGTTTAAAATCAATTTTAGATGTTCATTGTTTGGTTTTGTATATTTGTACAAATTTTACATATTGTTGCATTGTATTTTTTCTTTTTCTTGAAATTGTTTTTCAGAATGTATCTTTTGTCAAAAATTGTAGATATTATTTTGTTGCTGTTGTCTTTCCTGCATGTCTGTATGAAATTGTGACCCGTTGGTGTAGATTTAAAATAGCATATGTGTCTTTCTGCATGTAATTAACTTCTTTTTGTTAAGTAGAGTTGTATAAGAAAATATTTTGTGTGTTATTTCTTACTTCTTTGTGACTGCTATAAAATGAATGTTAAATTCATGTAAATTTTTAATTATATATTAAACTTATCTATTTTTGTTTTTATATTACTAATTATTTTAGCGTCCAAAGAAAGTAAGTCTTTTTTTCTATCTCAAAAATATGTGTATTATCACAAACTAAAATTATCAAAATTGTTTTCCTCTGTAAAAAAAAATTTAAATAATATGCAAACTTAAGTTTTGAAATGTTGGTATTAAGTATTAGAAATTAATTTTTAATTGAAAACAACATATTTCATTTGAAAATATTATAAAATGTTGGAATTAAGTATTAGAAATTAATTTTTAATTGAAAACAACATATTTCATTTGAAAATATTATAAAATGTTGGAATTAAGAAATTTAAATAAGATCAATTTCAATTTTATTTATTTATTGAATTTTTGTATTAATTTTAAAAAAATTTAATCTCAAATTATTGAACTTTTGTACTATGTAAATTAATATAATTTTATATTGCTGGAAATTTTTTTTTTTTTTGAAAACTCATCCGAATCTCATCAAACACTTTTGTAATTCAACTTTTTATGTGGAATATGAAGTAGCAGGACTAAATTTTATTGTGGAATAATTTTTTGTAGAAGTTAATTTAAATAATTTCAAATAATGGTACTTTATATTATATTGAAATGATTTCTATGTTGGCTAGAATCATTCGAAAAAAGTTATTTTTCCCCTTATTTTTTAACACATCATATTAAATGCGTATATTCATATTCCATAGCTGAATTTTATTAATTATAATATTAATAATTACATTGAAAAAAACTAAAATGTATAAAAAAATATCGATGATATTGATTGTTGTACATCTTTTCCATTTAAAAGGAATTAAATGTAAAAGCTATTGAAATCAATATTTTATTATGTTTATTAAGTAAGAAAATGAATAAATTAACAAATTTGATTTAATTTTAAATGGCATTAAGTTTGCAGAAGAATTAGAAATTCATTAACATAAAAATGGTTTTCAACTATTTAAAAGTATAGTGAATAAATGTATTCCTGTTTTTGTTATGTGTACTTGTATGAATTGTCTTTCATATTTAAAGCTAATAAAGGCAAAACTTTGCTTCTTGATATAGTGAGTTTTTCATCATCAGCACTTTAAAAATTCCATAATAACAGATTTTTTATTATTAACTATTTTTTGTTTAAAAACTTCTTTTTACTTAAATTCACTTTTAATAAGTTTTTTTTATGTTTGTTTACATCAATTCTTTTATATCATAATTATTAAAAATATCATAAATACAAGCAAAATAATATACTTGCTTAAAATTGAAGATATGCATTATCGAACTATTTTTCTTTCATTATTCAAACAAATAGAAAAAAAAGGACTTAAAGGACCTTCTTACTTATTAAAAATATAGGAATATTAACTATTTGAGATTAATAGTATTTTGATATGCATACCAAATCTGAAATAGATTTCTAGAATTATATCTTTGAACTGTAGTATTTTTGAACACCAACGTGTGTTAATTAAGCAGCAATATTAATTAAAGGATATTTGCCTCAAAAATAATTAAATTTAAAAAGTAATAGTAAATATTTAACAAATATTCTCAATATTTATTATTAAATCTTTTATTCATTTACAAGAAACAAAGAATTGATTAACGAAACAATTATCTAAAAAAATATTTTTCAATAACACATGACATTCTTTACTACAATTATCCATGGGGAATTTGAGATGCGTTTGGCAGCATGATTTAAACTTTCTACCCCATTGTTAATTTATACTTAATACTAACTATAATGATGTAAAAGTTTTTGCATTGTCTAATTTGTAAAGATAATTGCTAATCACATGGAAGTCAAATACCATTACAACTCTAACAGATATAAATTGTTACTACTCAGCTTTAATAACACATTATTTAAACTTTTGTAACAGTGTATAGTCTGAGCATGGAGTGGTAGGTGTCTGGTGGAAGCAGACGCCATGTTAAGGGCTCTAGTCAGATAGATGTGGTGCAAAACAGTTTTGAAAGAAAGGTTTAATAGATATTGTGGATTTTTTTACATCTAATTTTTCTTTTGATATTATGTAATTTAAAATGTTAGAAATTTACATTATTTTTATTGCAATTAATATCTTTCTGTAATGGCCTTTTTTTCTCCCATTTCATCATTTTGAATCTGTCCAATTTGGTAGCCTGTCAATTTTTCACATGGTCAGTTTTCAGACTATAAGATGCTCAATTTATTGTATTATTTCACTTAACAAATCACTTAGTTTCTCCTAATAATTTGATACTGATATTTTAAAGCATGTGCTTAATATCTATCCACAATATAATACACTATTCATTATTTTACTTTTTTGTAGTACTCATGTTTCATTAATTTATTGAAGTAATATTCCATGTATGTTCATTTTTGGGTGATCGTGGAATTAAGATGCAACTTATATGCGATTTGCTGCAGAAATGAAATATTTTACTTGAATTTTTTTTTCATAATGATCAAATATGAAATACAGTGTAATAATCATTTTAAATCTTTTGAACTTATATAGGTTGATGATGATGATGATGAATGAAGTGGTATATGGGGATGTGAAGCAACAAGGACTATAATCCCCTAATCACTATATATATGAACAGTCAATTTTTCCTTATTTTTTTTAAATATGTCACTCTCCACAACGCTCTACGATCGTGTTAGACCGGGACCTATGGTTTAAAGTGGATTCCGAACCACTACAAACATCCATGGCACCGCCGGGACTCGAACCCGAAACCTGTGGTACCGAGCCCCAGAGCGCTAGCCACTCGGCCATTCAGGCCCCTATATAGGTTATGTGTGAAATACACACACATACACACAAATAATAATAGCTGGATGTTTATTAATTATTATTATTATCATTGTACCAGCTGTTTATAAAATTAAATAATTCACAAAGTGATTTAGTGTATGTAAAAGAATTTGTTCTTTAAAGTTTTCTCTATTCAAAATATTTCTCTTAAGTTTAGGGGAAAAAATAGTGGAACAATGCAGGTTTATATAACAACTAGAATTGAAGTTTTTTTATAATATATTATTTTCCTAATTTTCTTTGCTATCATTGGCATTCCATCATATGTAAACTTCTGTAAATATATTTATGTGAAAATTTGAATGCAGACTTATAAAAATTGAATTAGGAAAAATTTATTAGAAGCTTTTAACATACACTTAACCAGTCAACTCATACCTCTCAACAATACTGTAATTTTTTTTTTTTTTTTTTTTTTTGTAAAACTGTTGCCTTTTGCCATTAATTTGATATTTTTTTGATAATAATTACTCTCAAAAAATAGTTAAAAATGTATATTACTGAAAGGAATGATTAGACATATTTATAAATGGACGATGGTTCTCATGGATTGTCACTTTTTATCTTCTTCGCAAATCTGCAATATACGCCATCTGGCGATTTATCAATTATTTTTAGAATGCATTTGTCAGAATTTCGCTTTTGAATAGCTGAAAAAAACTTGTATTGGCTATTTTGTCACATATAGATTCATCTTTTATTCCGTTTTCTTTTAGAATGAGTTTGCGCTGCATCTTATCATCCCACTAATTATTCAGCTGCCATATGAAACAGATAATGCATCTTTTTAAAAGGATTACATGATTTAAACCTGTTGTTAGATTGCCAAGTATAAGCCTATAGTCATTAGTTTATCTAACTATTTTTGTTAGGACTTCATTTGGTCTATCTTTAGCCTGACCGCAGGTATTGAAGTTCAGCATCTGGCAATAACTGCGAAGGAAATCACAAAACAAGTAATGAAAATTATTCTGATTAATATCTTACTGAGACCGGGAAAAGTAATCCAGCTCAAGTAGTTGAATAACAAAAAATTTAAGACAGCAATTAATTATGAAAAATTCGAAGTGACCGTTCTGAGGAAATGTGAAACTTAAGGTTATAAACAGCTTATACAGCCGATGTAGAAATGGATCAAATATATTCTTTATACTCCTCAACATTGGATTATTTTTTTCACGATCCTCTATTGTTATTTGTTTTTATGATAATACTTTTTCAACTCATTGAGGTTCATAATAATTATAATTAACAAAACTGAACTAACAGGCAAAGTTTCAATGCTAAACTTCTCACATCGACACTAGGATTTCAATTTTAGCAATTGATTTCTTAATAGATATAAATTTTGACACAGTTTCTTCTCTTTGTTTCATGCGACATGATATCAGGCTGCGTCCACATTAGCTGGAAAGAATTTTTGAACGTTTGATATATTTCGGAAGCAGAATTGCTCTTGTGTCAATTTTTGATAACTCTTCCAACGGGTTTTTACTGCCTTCGAAAGAGGAACTGAGGGTTCACTCGTAAGGGGGTTTGTTTTTCGTGTTCCCACTGCAATACCTGGGGTGAGATTAAAGATTGACCAAATGAAGTTCTAACAAAAATAGTTAGATAAACTAATGAACAGAATTATAATTAAATAGATTAGAATAGATGGATTTAAATGAATTAATTATTAGATAAAATGTCATGTACTTTGCAAACTATCAACAGGTATAAATCACATAATTCTTTAAAAGATACATTTTCTCTTCATTATCATCAGTGCCGGACTTAGATGAAAAAAAAAAGGCTCTAGGCTATTCCACTTATGAGGCCCTTTTCACATCAAATTTTTAAGTTTGTAAATTACTTATTATGTTTGTTTATTTATTCATATGTGCAGAATTTCTCATTATTTTTGATTCAGTGTTTTAATGTTTTCTGTTTTTAGAATAATATAATTCTAATTTTGCTAACAATTTGAATGTAGGTCCCTCTTGATCTTGAAGCCTAGTCAGCCTATAGGAAAATCCGGCCCTGATTATCGTATAATCCTTTAAAAAATACATTATCTGTTTATATGGCAGCTGAATGATTAGGGGGATGATGATATGCAGCGCAAACTCATTCTAAAGGAAACGGAATACAACGACAAAATTCACTCCGTTGTATCTTTTCTTTTTCTTGAAAATTTTTCAGAATGTATCTTTTGTCAAAAATTGTAGATATTATTTTGTTGCTGTTGTCTTTCCTGCATGTCTGTATGAAATTGTGACCCGTTGGTGTAGATTTAAAATAGCATATGTGTATTTCTGCATGTAATTAACTTCTTTTTGTTAAGTAGAGTTGTATAAGAAAATATTTTTGTGTTATTTCTTACTTCTTTGAAACTGCTATAAATGAATATTGATTCAAGTAAATTTTTAATAATTTATTAAATTTAATCTATTTTTTTTATATTGCCAATTATTTTAGTGTTCAAAGAAAGTAAGTTTTTTTTTTTTCTAAAAATTTTATGTATCAAACTAAGACTGTCAAAATTATTTTCCTCTGTAAAAAAAAATTAAATAACATGCAAATTTAAGTTTTTGAAATGTTGGTATTAAGAATTAAAAATTAATCTTTAATTGAAAACAACATATTGTATTTGAAAAATATTGCAAAATGTTGGAATTAAAAAAAATATAAACAAGATCAATTTCAATTTTATTTATTTATTGAATTTTTGTATTAATTTTAAAATAAATTTTAGAATCTCAAATTGTTGAACTTTTCTACTATGCAAATTAATATAATTTTAAATTGCTAGGAAATTTCGTCGCCACTTAGCTTAGTTTATATTGCCTGGGGGGGGTTCGGGGATCAATGACGAGAAAAATGTTTGTATAAGTGTCAGAGGTGAAAATATGTGGTTGTTGTTAACATGGCCCGATTTTCCTATAGGCTAACTAGGCTTCAGCCTAGGGCCTCAAGTTCAGAGAAGGGCCTACATTCAAATTGTTAGAAAAATTAGAATTACACTATTCTAAAAACAGTAAACACTAAATTGTTAGAAAAATTTTTATTATTAGAAATTATGTGTTAAACATTCGAATTGTTAGAAAAATTAGAATTACAGTATTCTAAAAACAGTAAACACTAAAAAATACTGAATCGAAAATAAGAGAGAATTATGAAGTAAATTTATCTGAATTGAATTTCCTTTTAATCTTCAATGTATTGAATATATTTTATTTAATTTGATAAAAAATATGATAATTTCTACTGCATATTTTATTTTCATAGTCAAAGATTTGTTTTAGTTGAATTTTGTTTCTTTGCAAATGTTGTGTGTTATGTTTGAGGAGTTATTGTTACAAGTACTATATACATGGTGCTGAGAATAAGTGTTCTCGACTTTTTATTTTTATTTATTATCCGTGCCACATTTGTTATAAAGATGAGTACCCATCACAACAGGTTTCATCTAACATATTGATACATATCACAGTAATGATGTATTTCATTATTTCTCATGTAATTTACAAACTTAAAAATGGGAGGTGAAGGGGCCTCTAAGTGGAATAGCCTAGGGCCCTTTTCATCTAAATCCGGCCCTGGTTGTTAACCACGTCAGGATGCTGATCATGAGGTGGTACATCTCCATCCATTGCTGCTTCCAACTCAGATTCATCATGTACTTCATAAATAAACATTAAGTGAAACAATAGTTAATTTACTGCATACAGGGCCGGATTTTCCTATAGTCTACCTAGGCTTCAGCCTAGGGCCTCAAGATCAAGAGGGGCCTACATTCAAATTGTTAGCAAAATTAGAATGACACTATCTAAGAACAGTAAACACTAAAACACTAAATAGAAATAAGGAGAAATTCTACAACATAATCTCTACAACATAACTATTTATACTATATCCTCATAATAATATTCATTACCAAAATTTTGTCGCTTATATTATTTAGCTGTAACATATTTTTAAATTTAATATGTGTTCATTTTTTTTTTAAGAAGTGCTGCGCATATGACTAATAAACAAATATAAAAATGTATTGGTTAAGATCAACGCGTTCGGCTCATTGGGTTTGTTCGTTTGTATATACTAGATTGCACCAAAGTATAGTTCATACGTTCACTGATTGCTATGGCAAATATTGACATGCCTTATGCTACTAAGCTCTGGTTTGTTCTTGCATAAATAAAGTGTAGATGGAACAGACAAACGAACAGACCTATTAATATCCCGACGTTCGGGTATATTCGTATTACTTCGATAATATGAAATACGTGTTAATAATATTAGAAAATATTCTTAATTTTAGAATTGCGTACCCGATCATTTGATTCTGAGTTCAGTAGGTTTAATACTTTAGTGAAGTGTTTATGACTATTGAAATTTTTTTTGTGACAATATTGATATGCATCACAGTAATGATGTATTTTATTATCTCTCAAGTAATGTGCAAACTTAAAAATGGGAGGTGAAAGGGCCTCATAAGTGGAATAGCCTAGGGCCTCTTTTCATCTAAATCCGGCCCTGGCTGCATAGTATCAATAATGGAATAATAAATGCCTCTTTTAGATAAATTTGGCACTATGAGAGATATATTTAAATAACAATAATCTTAAACTTTTCATTTTCAGTGAATATTTTGATAAAAAAATATTAGCTTACATTTAAAGATGTAATACACATTTAAAGGAAAAAATAATTTTTATTAAATATCTATTGAATATACACAAATAAAAAAGATATATACTTCCATAAAACATATTTAGCTGAAACCACAATTAGGTGCTATTCACTTAAAACCAGCCAAATAAGACAAAAACTCTTTACAACTTCTTAATAAAAAAAAAAAAAAAAATTAACACACATTGAATTAAAAAAATGTTAAAATTGAATAATATAAACTACAAACTACTATATTCTTGCAGTGAAAGTTTGTTTCGTGTTATTTCTCAGCTATTTTGAAAATGTCTTCCAAAATGTCATATTTAACCGAAGATCCAATTTTTATAAAAAAAAAACTGATATTTATGTGGTATGCTGAGTTATTTTTCTCCAAATTTGTTATCTGGGTATGAGCACTGGTAAATTTTGGTTCATGCAGGACGGTGCCCCTCCTCATAGAACAATCAGTATATTTGATACTAGCAGTGAGTTTGAAAATCTAGTTATCGCTTATCATTAACACTGTTATCCTGGTGCGTTGCATTGATCATCGTATTCACCAGATATGAATCCATGTGTCTTTAGGATCACATGAAATATTTGATTTACAAGAAGAAGCCGACAGATCTTATTGAGCTCAAAGTTTCCATAAGTGACGCATTTGTAACCATTAAAAAACATTCTCGAATTTATAACTGAGAGTGACTAGGTTGCTCTATGTACCTCTGAAAGTTATCACTGAAAATCTTCTCCATTAAATTTATTTTCTAAGTTCTTTCAATAAAAAATGTAAAAATGTTGCAGTGTTATATGCAATGATTCAAGAGTTATTTTATTTAAGAGTTGTAGGTTAATTAAAAGTTGCCCTGTACATATATACATATGCATTATATGTATTTACTTTTTCAATAATAATACCAGATTTTCTAAAAATTTTGAAGTAAAAATAAGAATCAAAGTAAAAACTCGAGATTGTTTTGGAGGGAGGGAGGGGAAATCAAGCATCGTGGAAAAACATAAGCTCTGGTCCACGTTATGTACAATGTGGCTCCTACCACTCACTAGGGAGCTTTTCTAGCTTTTTCATGGTGGGAGGTGGGGTTTTGTTCGACAATAAGGCGCTTTCCTTTTTTAGTTTATTTGAATTATAAACGATAAAATGGAAATGTTCAAAATATTGTTTACAAAATTTTCATAATCTTATTTAAAAATATTTTCATTATGTTTTCGTAAAATTCTTTAGTATTTATGTTTTATAACGAATCTGAAATACATCCTTCAAGTAGTTTCGTGGTAGATATGTCGTCATTATTGACCTACACCATCACGAATGATATATAAACGGAGCAATCAAAATTGGTCAGTTCGTAGTTGGATTTGCGAGAGTAAGCACGTGCCTACAACTTCAAACAAGATGTGAAATATTGCAGCCCATGCCTCAAAGTAAAGAAATATGCTCGTGGTATTTGTATTTGAAGATGGGTTGCATAGAATCTATTGCAAATAACCAGCATCCAATGTCCATCCATATTGTGGCATAAAACATTATCCAATGAGGCATGAAGCCAGTCGATTGCGAGAACATGTTTCTACAAAGCACCCAAATGAAAAGGACAAGTCCATTGAATATTTTCAGGAAATATATAAAAATTTCAAAATCGTTGCATCATTTAAATAATAGCATGCTTCGAACGAAATTGATTAATTTCTGCGTATCGCATTTCAAGACAAGTTGTAAAGCATTTTCGACAAGTTGTAAAAAAGTAAAATATTGAAGCTCTAATAATACCCTTTATAAAATAATCTATTTTTAACAGTAATGCTGAAATTTTAAAAACGTTGACCATAAGCAATAGCTTTTACTTGGACAACTTCAACAACATAAACACAGAACCTCCATTCAATGGTAAAGCAGAATTCAAGAGCACCTGGATTGGGTTTGCTATTGGCATAAGATTCCACATTGCTTACAAAAATGAATATCGTAGATCGTATTTAAAGTCTTTCAATTATAGTTGATTTACTTGGGCGAGATTCCAACGGTTGCTATATGGCAATAAGGGATATTTACTGATCCGGCCTGTTCGTGGCATATAGCTTAAAGGAACACGATTCAATTGGTTCGGTTTGTCGCTCTACGGTCATTTATGCACACTTTGGGCTAATTAGACCGAGACCTACAGTTTAACGTTGATTCCGAACCCCTCACAAACATCCATGCCACTGTCAGGATTCGAATCTGTAGCCTGTGGAACTAAAGGCCAGAGCGCTAGCCAATTGGCTATCAGGCCGCTAAAGGAACACGAGGCCAAATATTTAAAAATAATGTATTTTATAGTAAATAATTTCAGACACATTTTTGAACATCAGTGTGACACTAATCGACAGCTGAGACTTTACAAAAAAATTTCGAAACTCGCATATTTTGAAGTATGAATCAGCTGCTAATTCTGCTCTTTACAACCAATCTGGAATTTCAAACATTGCAAGTTCACTTTATTTTTTTCAGGCCTCAAAGATAATGAAAACCCAACAATCCATAATTTGCTAAACTCGCATAAGCTGTTTCAAGTACGAAATTATATTAATTCGTGGATTCGCGCTTGTGCGATTTTTAAAAACTACCCGATATTCGATTCGGTTCCTAGGCGGTTTCGGTTTCAAAAAACATGAGATAACTTCAACAAAAAAAAACCCAGAGCCCACATTCAATGGTAGTGCAGAATTCAAGAGGACTTGGATTGGGTTTTTCTGCTGGCATAAGATTCATCATTGCTCACAAAAACGAATATCTTAGATTGGGTTAAAAGAGTCTTTCAATTGCAGTTGATTTACTTGGGTGAGATTTCATCTGTTGCTATATGACAATAAGGGGTGTTTACTGATCCGCCCTGTTCGTGGCATACCATTTACAGGAACACGAAACCCGATATTAAAAAAAAAAAAATGTATTTTAAGTAATTTCAGACACATTTGTGAGCATCAGTGAGACACTAATCGATAGCTGAAACTTACAGAAATTTCGAAACTCGCATATTTTGCAGCATGAATCAGCTTCTAATTCTGCACATTCTGGAATTTCAAACTTTTTTTTTTTTTCATGCTCAAAGATAAGGAAAACCCAACAATCCATAATTTGCTTAACTCGCATAAGCTGTTTCAAGTATGAAATTATTAATTCCTGAATTCACACGCTGTGCGATTTTAAACTACACCCGATATTCGATTCGGTTTCTAGGCGGGGCGGAACAATGCGCAAGGAAAACGCTGCTCGCAGCACAAAACTGGCGAGACAATGCCAACCGCTCGAATCAATGTGGCGATTAGAAATCGCTTTTCGTTTAAGTTGCGAGAGGCTCTGCCTAATGAGAAGGTTGGATCGCTCCAGTCAGCAGTTCATGCACAGGGGATCAATAGCGGACAATACACATCGCAAGAAGAAGAAGAATTCTCGGAATGGGAGATACGGCCCAACAATAAATGCAACCTCCTTTCGAACTTGTCTTGAGTCCTGTTTTGTTCTGTTTCTTTTTTTGAAAGCAATCGTTTGCACGGGTTTGTTTGCATTTCTTATTTTGTTTTGGTAACATTCATTCTGGATTCATTCTTGGATTTGAAAGATTTCTGGTTCATCAGTGTTGCATTGTAACTTTGTGATTCAATGCTGCTCTATTTCAGTTTATTGAAATGCTGTTAAAATACAGGATGCATTTTGGTGAAAATTTGAACATTTACATAAAATTTGAATTATTGTAAAACTCAAAATTTATGAAATCCATGATGGTCTTTCAAATGTGATGCATATCATGTTGGTTTATAAATGTGATTTTGAAAGAAATGAATTGTTGTATGTTATTTCCGGCAACCAAAAGAAAATAAGTGGTATAAATAAGCATGAAATAAAGGTAAAAAGGTTCGTCAGTGTTGTGTTGTAACTTTGAGATTCAATGCTGGTCTATTTCAATTTATCCAAATGGTGTTAAAATACAGGATGCACATTGGTGAAGAATTGGGCATTTTCATTAATTTTAAATCTGTGATGATCTTTTAGGTGTTATAGATCTCATATTGTCTTTTTCGAAAGCAATTATTTGCACGGGTTTGTATGCATTTCTTATTTTGTTTTCGTAACATTCATTCCTGGCAGATTCATTTTGGCTTGAAAGATTTCTGGCTCATCAGTGTTGTATTGTAACTTTGAGATTTAAGCCCGTTAATGCTGCTCTATTTTATTTCAATTCCTTCTATTAGCTCACACTCTCTCTATATATATCTTGTTCAAATTTTCAATCTTTCATAAAATACTTTTTATTCATCCACTCAAGTTCAAATACATTTTTTTTTTGTACTTGTAGTGGATGACACTGGGTGTTAATGCAGTTTTTTTCAAATATTTATTCATTCATCAAATTTAATTAATTAATTTTAGTTTTTGTAGATTTAAGTTGCATATATTTACCAATAGATGGCGCCAGATAAACTTAAAAACATGAATTTAAATTATTTATAAAGGACTTTCTGCAATAGAATGAAAAAAAGTAGGAATTGACCTTAAAATTTTTTTTTTTATATTACTTGTTTATTTTGTTTTCGTAACATTCATAATCGAACTATTGTAAAGCTCAAAAAATTCATGACATCTATGATGGTCTTTTAGATGTGATAGATCTCACATCAGTGTTGTATTGTAACTTTGAGATTTAATGCTGCCCTATTTCAGCTTATCCAAATGCTGTTAAAACACACGATGCACTTTGGCGAAAATTTAACATTTACATTAAATTTGAATTACTGTAAAACTCAAAATTTTTGAAATTCTTGATGATCTTTCAGGTGTGATAGATCTCTTGTCTTTTCGAAAGCATAGTTTGCATTTCTTATTTTGTTTTTGTAACATTCATTCCTGGCAGCGAGAGATTCATTTTGGTTTTAAAAGATTTCTGGCTCATCAGTGTTATATTGTGACATTGAGATTTAATGCCACTCTATTTCTGTTTATCCAAATGCTGTTAAAATACAAGACGCACTTTAGTGAAAATTGAATTACATAAAATTTGAATTACTGAAAAACTCAAAATTCATGAAATCCAAGATGATGATTTTCAGATATGATAGATCTCATATTGTCTTTTCGAAAGCAATTGTTTGCAAGAGTTTGTTTGCATTTTTTATTTGTTTTCGTAACACTCATTTCTGGAAACGAGAGATTCATTTTGGCTTAAAAGATTTCTGGCTCATCAGTGTTGTATTGTAACTTTGACATTTAATGCCACTCTATTTCAGTTTATCCAAATGCTGTTAAAATACAGGACGCCCTTTGGTGAAAATTGAGTTACATAAAATTTGACTTGCTGTAAAACAAATTTTATGAAATCCATGAGGATCTTTCAGATGTGATAGATCTCATGTTGTCTTTTTTTCGAAAGCATTGTTTGCATGAGTTTATTTGCATTTCTTATTTTCTTTTAGTAAAATTCATTCCTGGCAGTGAGAGATTCATTTTGGCTTTAAAGTTTTCTGGTTCATCAGTGTTCTATTGTAATTTTGAGGTTTAATGTCGCTTTATTTCAATTTATCCAAATGCTGTTAAATATACAGGATGCACTTTTGGTGAAAATTGAATATTTATAATCGATTTACCGTAAAGCTCAAAGCGTACCGTGGTCTTTCAAATGTGATACATTTCATGTTGGTTTGTAAATGTGATTTTGAAAGAAATGAATTGTTGCACGTTATTTACGCCAACTAAAAGAAAATAAGTGGGATAAATAAGAAGGAAAAAGAAAGGGAATAGATAAAATTAATGATCGAGTAGCTCATTTCATAATAAAATTGGATAGATGAGAAGAACATTTGAATCAAAACTGTAACGAAGGGGAAAATAAACATTAAAAACCCCAGAGAAGGAAGGTGGGATTCCGTGTTGCTTACGAGGTTACGAATCTTTTAACATGAATCTTATAACATGCATATTCAGATACATTAAATATTCAAGAATAAAAAAGAAAATCACCTAAATATCAATTTTAGGTGTTCCATTACTGCTGCTGGTCCTCAGCGGAGTCTACGAGATTGTTCTCATGTTACAATGATGTGCAAATTAATTGGGACAAGCTTAATTATTCATAAGGTTCGTCCTTTCACAGAGATTTCATGCCTGAAACCGATTTGAGTTCATTCAGAAGGAGGTTGTCATTGCTAGTTTAAACTGGTTAGCCCCCTTAATCATCCCATGCAGAGCATTTTTGCGTCAGTTAGGTGGCAGCTGCCGTAAGAAGCCGTCAATTATTTGAGTTATCATGTGTATGAAAAAGGGATATCACTCCCAGGAAAAGCACTAAAATTGTTAACCTAAGTCAGTATAACACAATAACGGTTTAAGGATTATAAATTAGCATAATAAGTTTGAAACAGTTTCTTCAAAACGAAAGAATAAATGTTCGAGCAAATGTAAGACAGACAGATTTCTTGTACGAAATAGTAAACTGCCTCCTCGCAAGACAAATAAAGAACTGCAGAGAGAATTATTGGCTGCTTGTGCGAATGCGGATTCATCGACAGTATAAGAAGGCTCATTGAAACAGGGAAATGGGAAGATCATCAATCAAAAAACAATTATTAACACATGCAATGAAGCGAAAACGTTTGTTTGGGTCAGGAAATATCAGTCCTGGACTTCACAAAAGTGGAATAAGGTTGTATTAAGTAATGAAACACATTTTTTGTGCAAGGGTTTCAAGCAACATTTGTCAGACGAAACGCTGGAGAACACACCAGGGAACAACACCTTAATCAAACAGTTAAGCACCTTCAAAGGCAATTGTTTTGGAGTTATTTACACCTGGTGGATCTGGCACCTTAGTATCTAATCTGTTGTTCTAATGCAGCTGGCAACACAGAAACAGTTAATCTTTATGTCATAAGGAAGGGCTGCATTGCTGTTGCTCATTTAGCATTATCCAGGGGCACGTGTAGCTCGAAGATATGCTACGGACGCGAGTAACACTACCCCCGCAACGCTCTACGATCATGTTAGACCGGGATCTATGATTTAAAGGGGATTCAGAACCACTACAAACATCCATGGCACCGCCGGACTCGACGACCGAAAGAATATTTATTTTAAAAATTGGGATGAGAACTTCCATTTATAATTTCTGCTACATCAAGGAGCGGAGTCTTTTAGAAGAAACAATTTCTGGGATTGATACTTCTGCGAAGCATAATTTCACACGTGCATGTGGGAAGGCCAACCATTTCCTCTTCATATACGGTCCCTCAAGAGAAGTAAAAATAAAAATAAAAAATTTCCTGGCTAAAGTGTAATCTCTCTGTTTCATTTCATCCCTCTTCTCAAATCCAACATCATCTCATCGTTTTTTATTCGCTAACCGTAAGGGGGAGGGGCAGGAGAAAGAAAATGGCGAAAAAAAACCCTCAATTCCTATCTTTTTTCATTCGCGTGTCGAGCCTGTGTTTGCGCGCTGTCTCGGTTTACACCCCTGCTGTGTGCCCGTCCCTCCCGTTTGACTTCAATATTGTCCGCCGGCCTGTTCCACACCTCTTTTGATAGTGTTTGACTAGGCCTAGGGGTCAAGTGTCGGCAAACATGAAAAGGTTTTAAATTCTTTTTCTCTCGTCCTTCTTCTTCTATCCCACCGTGTTCTTTTCGCTCCCTCTCACTTTTTTTTTTTTGCACCCGAGATATCAATTGACTTTCGCCTTGTGTGTGCTTTGCAAGTGTGTTTCTCAGCAGAGTCACATTTATTGCACTCTGCTAACAGTGTGGAGGAACACTGTTTTTTTTTTTTGTGTGTGTTATACCATACGTTACGCTCACCTCAATTTTTTTTTTTCTTTTAGTTGAGTTAAAAAAATAATAATAAATAAAAAGACTTCTTATTAACAGAAGGGTTCAAATGAACTACCTGAAATATTCTCAAGTAGCATTGTTTCTTTATTTTTTAAAAATTTCTTACGCATTTTTTTCACTTCTAATGCTATATCAAATTCCCTATATTTACTATAGAAATATAAATATATGGGGCCCGATGGCCGAGTGGCTAGCGCTCGCTGCTAGAGCTCTGGTGCTTGGTACCACAGGTATCGGGTTAGAATCCCGGCGTTGCCATGGGTGTTTATAATGGTTCGGAATCCACTTTAAACCGTAGGTCCCGGTCCCTAATAGGATCGTAGAGCGTTGCGGGGACATTGTTGCTCCGCGTTCGTGGCTTATCTTCAAGCTACACACGCCCCCTGGGTAATGCAAAGTGAGTAACGTCTGTACAGCGCTTGCCTTAAGGCATCAAAGACAGCTGTCTATGTGTTTGTCAGCTGCATTAGGAAAAAAAAAAACTATAGAAATATTTGGGGTAGTGTTATTCGCGTCCGTGCCTATCTTCAAGCTACACGTGCCCCCTGGGTAGTGCTGAATGAGTAACAGCGGTGCAGCCCTTTCTTATGGCATAAAGATTAACTGTTTCTGTATCGCCAGCTGCATTAGAACAAGTCACATTTATTGCACTCTGCTAACAGTGTGGCAGGGTCACTGTTTTTTTTTTTCTTCTACCATCCGTCACACGCTCCTCCAATTTCTTTACTTTTGGTTGAGGGGAAAAAAAAAAATACTTCATATTAACAGAAGGGTTCAAATGAACTACCTGAAATATTCTCGAGTAGCATTGTTTCTTTTCTGTTTTTTTTTTTTAAGCATTTCTTTCATTTCTAATGTCATATCAAATTTTCTATATTTAATATAGATGGCAGAGTGGCTAGCGCTCTGGCGCTCGGTACCAGCATCGGTTCCATGGATGTTTATAGGGTTCGGAATCCACTTTAAACCGTAGGTCCCGGTCTAACAGGATCATAGAGCGTTGCGCTGGCATTGCTACTCCGCTTCTAGGGCTTACCTTCGAGTTACAGTCGCCCCCTGGGTAGTGCAAAGTGAGTAACATCGGTGCAGCCCTTATGGCGTAAAAGATCACGGTCTATTCGCCAGCTGCTTTTTCAAAATGAAACCCTTGTGGTTTTGCTTATCCATTTATATATGGGATATATATATATATATATAGATAGATAGATAGATGGATATAAATGGATTATATTCGTATCTTCTATTTATTTCTTTTTAACAACACCACGAGTTCACAAAAATTAATTTTTTTTTTGTACTAAAACGAGCAATGTGTACGATTTTGTATTATTCAACATGAGTTCATTTGTAATATCTGGGCAACAGTACTTTTGTTCGCGATTTCATGTTGTTTGACATACATTGGACTCGATATCCTTCAGTACACAAAAGGTCTGCGTTGTTATTGATTGCTTATGAAAGCTCGCATTTACTTTCCATATTTTTTTTCATCGTGAATAAAATAGAAGACATTTCGAGTAATAACAGCAGCGACGTAAGTATCGTACAGTGATTGTGAAAGCTCAGGCGATAAATTAGAAGATTATAGTATTGATTCTGATATTCAATCCGAATACCTGAATTTATGCATATATTTCTAAAGTAAAAAAATTAATTAAGAGGATAAACATGTACTGATAGATACATATTTTCGATTTCAGTAAAAACATTGTTCTGAAATGAATGTGTATTTGAAAGAAAAAAAATCTTTTAAGGGGCTTAGGTAACAGGATATATTTTTACTATCAAAACGAATATATGTAATGTCACAGAGATTACAGGAGACCAAGTAGATTTACCTCCTCGTGGTGCACTCCGGGCAACGTCTGATAAGAAAAATGATCTGCAAATACGGGCTTTCAGTGTGAGTTTCGTAAGAATTCTGCAGTGGAACACAGATGGTTTGTCCCATTATCATCGACGGTATTGCTACGGTTTTGCTGTGATCACGATTGTCTCCGTAAGCACCTTCACAGAATTAAACTGACTTCTGACCCTCTCTGTCTCCTGTGTGATAACCAGAAAGAAATGGATGTCTCATCTTGCCTCCTGTTTCTGTATGGAAGCGTTATTGAATCTCCACACTTAAGTTGATGGATTAACTGATTTCATTTGTTTCTATCTTGTTCTTTGCATTTATTTTTAATCACATCTGTTGCCCTGTAAACTTGCCATTGAGAAAAGAAAAGAAAACCAGATTATTATATGAAATTATAATTAAAATTATAATTTCACATATTGGAGAGGAAAATTACTTTTAGAATATTAGGAATTCTTTCACTTACATGAAATAAATGTTTCCTCGATGTTTCTTTCAAAGGAGAATTCAGTATAAATAAGATGGTTATGTTGACGTGAAATAATCTTACTTATCGAGAACTCTTTGAAAGTTAGATTATAAAATGAATGTGATTAGTTCATACCAACAAGGACTACAATAAGAGACAAAACTGCTTTTTAATTAAAAAAAAATTCCAAGCTTTTAAGGTGCAGATAAATGCAAATTTTTTTATCGCCTCTTTGCATCTGGTTTGCTTATTGCCAAATGCACTTTTCCCTTACAATATTATTATCCTGTAAGTTATTTATCAATATTACTTTAATTAAATAACTGACAGGATTCATTATACTCAGTTATCATTTAACAGCTGTTTAGTTGAAATACCATACCTCAAACATTGCTTTGATGTTGACTATGGATGAAACAGTGAAGTATGAGATTTTTAGATTAGAGATTAGAGAGACATTAGATGAGATTTTTTTTCCAAGTTTAGATTTGAGAAATGACTACTTGAAAAAAAGAGTACTTATTTTTAATGGACGAAAAAAAAAATTAATAATTTAAAATTAATATTTTAAAATAATTATTTTTAAATGGACGAAATTAAAGTTTCACCTGTATTACACTGCACTTAATATAAGATCAAATGAATTGAACTAATGTTGAAGTAAACGAATGAAACCAACAAAGTGATTGTCTGCAATACAGTGGTGCACTATTTTGTTATATCATTGCTTATATTAAGCAAACACATTCTATTGTAGTACAGCTTGTCTAGAATTGCCTACTTTGGTTTTACAATTACTTTGGTTTTTTTTTTTTTTTTAATTTTTAAATAAAATATTGAAGAGTTAAATAAATTATTGAGTAAATTGCTTTTGCAGTTTCTATAACAATCAAATTGTTTTAAATTTCATGCTAAATGTTATTCAACAAGTTATCAATGAAACAGCTGGAATTGAACACACTTTGAATAATATACATTTATGCAGAAATGTTGTACACATATGATTTTTATCATAAACTCGGATACAGGCCATTATTACCCCATGAAAAAGTGAAGCAGATGATTTAATTTGACCACGGAATCATAAAACAGGATATTGAGGATAGATTTTATCTTGGAGAGTCCGAAAGGTGTGTTGAGAAATAGTAATACTCCCTGGAAGAAGAAGATTTCGAGGAAAACTGTTTCATACCTGACAAATTCCTACTAGCTATCCATTTCTCGCAGTGAGACTATCACAATCGCTATTGAGCATAGTCACAGTGACTGCAATGTAAGACACCAAACGGAATTGAATGCATGCCTTCGTGTATATTTCCGCTGGGCCAAAGTGGCTTTGAAAGTAGCAGAAATACCATTATTTAAATGGAAATAAATATTTTCGAACGATCAAATAAATGCAGTTCTTTAGATAATAGTTAAAATAGTTCTTTGCTCAATGAATTCAGACATTTCAAAAATTGCCGGAATCAGTTTTAGTGACTCACAAAGTCAAGAGTAACTCCAACACTAATGAATATTTTGGCGTCAGATTTCACACAGATGTCAAGGACAGTGCAAGCAACCTTAAAAAGAAAAAAAATTTGAAATTACATTAGCCTCGGGAATTTTAAATTGAAAATTGGCCTTACTTTTGGGACACGATAGCGGTAATAATAATAATGCATAATATATATATGTGTGTGTGTTAAAGAAGAATCAATTTAAGACCATACTATTAGTGTGGAGTAAGAATTTCAGAATTCCTGACCACCTTCTTTAAAAGAAAAGCAGACTCTAGACTTAGTCGGTAAAAAGTTTAACAAAATACGGAGAGTGTAGCGACACACTTGGCTTTGTTTACACTTCTCTTTAGTGCCAAAGTGGATTCTCGACAAATCATCCGACTTTATTCCTTGGTGTCGGCATTTAATGCTTCGAGGAGGAAAGATGTGCGTGCTTCCCATTCCTGGCAACTCCTGAGAAAACAGCCTCAAATCGAAAACAGCGGCCGGTGAGGAATCGGGTTGCCTGTAAAACAGTGAAACCGCTTCCGTTCGGAAAACTCGAACGGGGGCGTGTTTAAATTGAGACGCTGCGAAGGAGACCGCCGGGCTCGAGGCTAAGAAAGCTAAGATGGCGGCGCTTCCGGTGACAGTGTGTCACCGGAAGTGGATCCATTAGGCGGGAGGACATTCTGCATGCGCAACTCGGCTTCCGGTTGGGGGTGGAGGGATGCTTTTGATTAAGGAGCGGGTCACGTGTTTTCTGGTCAGCTTTCGTTCGGCGGGAGGGTTTATCTTCCTTCGCCTTTTTTTTTTCTTTTTCTTTTTTTTTTTTTTCCCGAACAGACAGAGGAGGTGTTCCATTCCATCGTTAAGTTGTCTGGTTTGAGATTTAGTCGGTGGAATAGTTGTGAACAGGGTTCAGGTTGCGTTTTCAATTAGATAGAAAGAAGTAAATTTCCATTCCTATGAACTTCTGAATAATGTCTTCGATGTAGGTTTCGATGTAGGTTCATTTCTTCTTCCTTTAGAATTTTAAATACATGCTTCCTGTTTAAAATAGAATGCATAAAAGTCTCTTGGCATCCATTCTTAAATCTTTTATTGGATTTTTTTTTTTTTTTTCAATAAGTCTTACCATAATTGAAGTCGGGAACGATTGTTAAATGACTTTACTGGAATAGTTACAATATTATTTTTTTTTGTTTTAATGCGGCTGGCAAACATTCAGACAATTCTCTTGTATGCCTTAAGGCAAATGCTGCACAGATGCTACTCACTTAGCTCTACCCAGGAGGCGCGTGTAGCTTGAAGATAAGCTACGGACGCGGAGTAACAATACTTCTGCCCCGCTCTAGGATCCTATCAGGTCGGGACTTACTGTTTAAAGTGGATTTCTAAAACCTAAAAACCCATGGCACCGCCGGGACTCTAAACCGATATATATATATATATATATATATATATATATATATATATATATATCATGCTAATTATTCATATATATATGTATACGTATGAATAACATAGCATGAGCATGAGCCTGAATGGCCGAATTAGAGCTCTGGCGCTAGATGCCACAGGTTTCGGTTTCGAGTCTCGGCGGTGCTGTAGATGTTTGTAGTGGTTCGGAATCCACTTTAAGCCGTAGGTCCCGGTCTGATATGAATATACAGCGTTGGGTATACTGACAACCCTAAGTCGTAAAAAAGTCAGACTTCTACCTACGAGTGTTGCATCACAACACTATTATACCGGGTCCTACGGTTTAAAGTGGATTCCAAACCACTACAATCATCCATAGTACCGCCGGGACTCGAACACGAAACAGCGCCAGATTTAGCTCGTATTAATGCTACTACTAATATAATAATAATGCATAATATATATATATATTGGGAGTGTTAAAGCATAAAATCATATGTATCTATTAGTGTAGCGACACACTTGGCTCTGTTTACACTTTTCTTTAGTGCAAAGTGGATTTTCAACAAATCACCGAATTCACACTGTTCAACTTCCGGCTATTCCCTAAACTCAAAAAAAGACCACTCGGGGACAGTGTTTTCCTGAGTCGATTGAAGAGATTCATCGTGAATTTTGAAGACCGTCCCTGCTGAGGACTTTTAGCAAGATTGAGAAAAAGTTGCATAGTGCATTGTGTCCGGAGGGGATTACTTTGAAGGGGTTGAAATAAATTTGGAAGAATAAATAAAGAGTTTTTTTTTTTTTTTTTAAATAAGTGGTCTTACTTTTGGGCAAAAGTAGTATATATAAATATTTTTTTTTCTAATGCAGCTGGAAACACTTAGACAATTGTCATTGATGTCTTAAAGCAAGCGCTGCAGAGACGTTACTCACTTAGCACTACCCAAGAGGTGCGAGTAGCTTGAAGATAAGCTACGGACGCGGAGTAACAATACCTCCCAACTCTTTACGATCCTATTGGATCAGGACCTAAGGTTTAAAGTGGATTTCGAACCACTACAAACACTCATGGCATCGCCGGGACTGGAACCCGAAACCTGTGGTAGCAAGCGCCAGAGCACTAGACACTCGGCCATTCATGCTGTTATTACTTCAGCTGTTTCATTTTTGTTTAGTATTTAAATTCTTTTTACAGACAACTTCGCTCGTAATAATAATAATAATACGTAATACATATATATATATGCGTGTGAGTGTTAAAAAGCAGATTCAATTTAAGAATATATATCTATCAGTTAGGAGTAAGAATTCTGCTTCCTTCTAATCCAGCCCGGTGAGGAATCGGGTTGCCTGTAAAACAGTGAAACCGCTTCCGTTCGGAAAACCCGAGCCGCGTGTTTAAAATCAGACGCTGCGAAGGAGACTTAAAGGCTCGAGGCTAAGAAAGGTAAGATGGCGGCGCTTCCGTCGCCAGTGTGCCACCGGAAGTGGATCCATTAGGTGGGAGGACATTCTGCATGCGCGACTCGGCTTCCGTTTTGGGGGGTGCTTTTGATTAAGGAGCTGGTCACGTGTTTTCTGGTCAGCTTTTCGTTGGGCGGGAGGGTTTATCTTCTTCTCGCCGCCTTTTTTTTTTTCTTTTTCTTTTCGAACAGCCAGAGTGGTGTTCCATTCCATCGCTAAGTTGTCTGGTTTGAGATTGAGTCGGTGGAATAGTTGCGAATAAGGTTCAGGTTGCGTTTTTCAATGAGATAGAAAGAAGTAAATTTCCATTCCTATGAACTTCTGAATAATGTCTTCGATAGGTTTTTATAGACTACGATGTAAGTTTCGATGTTGGGCCATTTCTTCTTACTTTAGAATATTAAATACATCCGTCCTGTTTAAAATAGAGTGCATAAAAAGTCTCTTGGCATTCATTCTTAAATTTTTATTGGATTTTTTTTTTATCAATAAGTCTTACCATAATTGAAGTCGTGAACGATTGTTAAATGACTTTACTGGAATAGTTACAATATTTTTTTTTTTTTGTTCTAATGCAGCTGGCAAACATTTAGACAATTGTCTTGTATGCCGTAAGGCAAATGCTGCACAGATGCTACTCACTTAGCACTACCCAGGGGCGCGTGTAACTTGAAGATAAGCTACGGACGCGGAATAACAATACCACCGCAACGCTCTACGATACTTAAGATACCAAAAACAACATGTTTTTATAAAAATGTTGAATATTTTTTATTTCTTATAGGAACAATGCGTTTGGTGTAATTCCAAACGAATCGCGGAAACATTAATTCGTTACAGATCATTGGATTTATATCAAACAGCATGTAACGATTTACCACGGTATTTTAAATGCTTTTGCAGACAATTTCATTCGTAATAGTAATAATAATAATAATAATAATAATGCATAATATATATATATATATATATATATATGTGTGTGTGTGTGTGTGTTGAAGCAGAATCAATTTAAGACCATACTATTAGTGGAGAGTAAAATTTCAGAATTCCTGACTTCTTTTCTGACTTGGTTCTGTTTACATTTCTCTTTTGAGCAAAGTGGATTTTCAACAAATCATCCGGCAGACGGCGGGACTTTATTCCTTCGTGTTCGGAGGGGGAAGGGTGTCCAACAAATCATCCGACCTACCCACGGGCGCGGAGTAACACTACCCGCACAACGCTCTACGATCCCTGTTAGACCGGGATTTACGGCTTAAAAGCGGACTCAGAAACGACTACAAACATCCATGCCACAGCCAGGATTCGAATCTGATGATTGTGGTAAAAGGCCAGAGCGCTAGCTACTCTACTATCAGTCCCCTTATTGAATACATTTATAAGCAAAATTCTGTTATATCGACTGGATGGGACGTCAACAAAAAAGGGTGGTGTAAAAAATAGAATATTCTACAGTGGTAAAACCATTATTCAATAACTAATATTGAAATATATATATTGTTGTTGTTTCTTATCCTACTTGGCAGATATCTATTCTAGACCAAGTCCACGAACCTGCATGGACTCATGGCTGAAGGGAAAGGAAGCAGCTTCTGTTGTGATGGAGTTCACGTAGGTAGAAGTCTGATGTTTGTTCCCCTAACGCTCTACAGTCATATGACACCGGGACCTACGGCATCAAACATCCATGGCACCGCCGGGACTCGAACCCAAAACCTGTGGTACCTAGCCACTCGACCATTCATGCCCCTATATCTATATATATACATATATACGTATATACACTATATATGGGCGGTGGTAAAGCAGAATGAATTTAAGACCGTACTATAAGTGGGGGTAAGAATTTCAGAATTCATGCTTCCTCTAATCCACCTCTCTTTAAAGAAAAGAAGACTCTAGACACAGTCGGTAAAAAGTTTAACAAAATACGGATAGAGTGTAGCGACACACTTGGCTCTGTTTACACTTCTCTTTAGTGCCAAAGTGGATTTTCAACAAATCATCCGACTTTATTCTTTCGTGTGTCGGCATTTAATGCTTCGAGGGAAAAGAAGTTCCCATTCCTGGCAACTCCCTAAGAAAACAGCCTCAAATCGAAAACAGCGGCCGGTGAGGAATCGGGTTGCCTGTAAAACAGTGGAACCGCTTCCGTTCGGAAAACCCGAGCCGCGTGTTAAAAATCAGACGCTGCGAAGGAGACCGCCGGGCTCGAGGCTAAGAAAGGTAAGATGACGGCACTTCCGGCGACAGTGTGTCACCGGAAGTGGATCCATTAGGTGGGAGGACATTCTGCATGCGCGACACGGCTTCCGGTTGGTGGGGGGGATGCTTTTGATTAAGGAGCGGGTCACGTGTTTTCTGGTCAGCTTTTCGTTCGGCGGGAGGGTTTATCTTCCTTCGCCTTTTTTCTTTTTTCTTTTTCTATTTTTTTCGAACAGACAGAGGAGGTGTTCCATTCCGACGCTAAGTTGTCTAGTTTGTGATTGAGTCGGTGGAATAGTTATGGATAGGGTTCGAGTTGCGTTTTTCAATGAGATCGAATCGAAAGAAGTAAATTCCTCCCCCCATGGAGTTCTGTATGGTGTCTTCGATGCAGGTGTTCCATCTTTTTTTAATTTCTACTTCCTTTAAATTTTAAATGCATCCTTCCTGTTTAAAATAGAAAAAGGCATCTAACATTTATTCTTAAATCTTTTATTGGATTTCTTTATCAACAGGTCTTATCATTGTTAAATGAATTTACTGGAATAGTTACGATATTATTATTATTATTTTTTTGTTATAATGCAGCTGGTAAACACTTAGACAATTGTCATTGATGCCTTAAAGCAAGCGCCTGCACAGACATTACTCACTTAGCACTACCCAGGAGGTGCATGTAACTAGAAGATAAGCTACGGACGCGGAGTAACAATACCTCCGCAACGCTGTACGATACTTAAGATACCAAAAAAACATGATTTTTTTTTTCATAAAAATGAATGAATCATTTTACCTTTATTTCATATGGGAACAATTCGTTTGGTATAATTCCAAAGATTATGCCAAAAGAATCATTGAAGCATTAATTCGTTACAGATCATTGGATTTATACCAAACATCATATAGCGATTTACCACGGTAGTTTCTATGCTTTTGGAGACAATTTTGTTTGTAATAATAATAATGCATAATATATATATATATATATATATATATATATATATATGTGTGTGTGTGTGTGTGTGTGTCTGTGTGTTGAAGCAGAATCAATTTAAGATCATATATATCTATTAGTGGGAAGTAAGAATTTCAGAATTCCTGCTTCCTCCTAATCCAGCTCTCTTTAAAAGAAAAAAGATAAGAGAGTCGGTAAAAAGTTTAACAAAATACGGAGAGTGGATGTAGCGACACACTTGGCTCTGTTTACACTTCTCTTTAGTGCCAAAGTGGATTTTCAACAAATCATCCGACTTTATTCCTTGGTTTCGGCATTTAATGCTTCGAGGAGGAAAGAAATTCCCATTCCTGGCAACTCCCTAAGAAAACAGCCTCAAATCGAAAACAGCGGCCGCTGAGGAATGGGGTTGCCTGTAAAACAGTGGAACCGCTTCCGTTCGGAAAACCCGAGCCGCGTGTTTAAAATCAGACGCTGCGAAGGAGATCGCCGGGCTCGAGGCTAAGAAAGGTAAGATGACGGCGCTTCCGGCGACAGTGTGTCACCGGAAGTGGATCCATTAGGTGGGAGGACATTCTGCATGCGCAACTTGGCTTCCGGTTGGGGGGTAGGGGGATGCTTTGATTAAGGAGCGGGTCACTGTTTTCTGGTCAGCTTTTCGTTCGGCGGGACGGTTTATCTTCCTTCGCCGCCTTTTTTCTTTTTTTTTCTTTTCGAACAGACAGAGAGAGGTGTTCCGTTCCGTCGCTAAGTTGTCTGATTTGAGATTGAGTCGGTGGAATAGTTGGGGATAGGGTTTGACTTGCATTTTTCAATGAGATCGAAGGAAGTAAATTTATACCCCCCCACACAGTGAGGGGGCGTTTTGGGTCCACCTCCTCGTGGTGCCCCCTGGAAACGTCATCAAGACGGCTAAGAGACCCATACATCTCCGCGGGTGTTCTCGTACACGCTTTGTAGCGTGGACGTTGATGCCCTGAGTATAACAAGCCCAGTTGAGGGCAGCCAAAGGCGGTGGGGGTGTTGTACTTATTACATATCACCCTATCCGTGGAGCCGGATAAGGCGGAATCCTGGTAGTCCTGAGTTGGTTCTGTCTACGCTTCTGGTCATTCAGTTCTCCGTAAGCCTTCGGGCAGGTCGGGTTATCATTATTGAACTTACACACACACAGTGAACTTCTGAATGATGTCTTCTACGTAGTTGTTTTTTTTTAAATTTCTTTTCCCTTTAGAACTTTAAATGTACCCTTCCTGTTTAAAATAGAAGAAAGTCTTCCAAAATTCATTCTTTAAATCTTTTATTGTATTTTTTATCAATAAGTCTTAGCAAATGTTAAGTCGTGAATGATTGTTAAATGGCTTTATTGGAATAGTTACAATATTATAGGAATGGAATTATTACAATTATTTTATTAATTACAATTATTTCTTTTCCTGTTTAAAATAGAGTACATAAAAAGTCTCTTAATATTCATTCTTAAATCTTTAGTGGATTTTATTTTTATCAATAAATCTTACCATAATTTAAGTAGTGAAAGATTGGGACTTAGTCAGTGGAATAGTTGTGAATAGGGCACGAGTTGCGTTTTTACTGGAAAAGTTACAATATTATAGGAATAGAAGTATTACAACATATCATTGGTAGCACCTTTTTTTCCCCACAAAACCGATTTGTTAACAAATGCAACTTCTAAATAATGCATTTTTAATCTTATAAATTAAAGAAATAAATAAGTCAAACAATTTTATGATAATATTTATTACAAGAAATCAATCTTTGTCTAAAGTTGCAATTATTTCCATATTTTGAAGTTTATTTATGGACGAGGTTCTAACAACTTTAGTCTCTACAAAAAGAATTGCTCTTTATATTTTTGACAAACATATTTCAGAATTTCAGTATTCCTTCCTTCTAATCCAGCTCTCTTTAAAAAAGAAAAGAAGAAAGAGTCGTCGGTAAAAGTTTAACAAAATACGGAGAGTGAGAGAGAGTGGGTGCAGCGACACACTGGACTCTGTTTACACTTCTCTTTAGTGCCAAAGTGGATTTCAACAAATCATCCGACTTTATTCCTTGGTGTCGGCATTTAATGCTTCGAGGAGGAAAGAGGTCCCATTCCTGGCAACTCCCCTAAGAAAACAGCCTCAAATCGAAAACAGCGGCCGGTGAGGAATCGGGTCGCCTGTAAAACAGTGAAACCGCTTCCGTTCGGAAAACCCGAGGAGCGTGTTTAAAATCAGACGCTGCGAAGGAGACCGCCGGGCTCGAGGCTAAGAAAGGTAAGATGGCGGCGCTTCCGGCGACAGTGTGTCACCGGAAGTGGATCCATTAGGTGGGAAGACATTCGACATTCGCAACTCGGCTTCCGGTTGGGGGGGGGGTGTTTTTGATTAAGGAGCGGGTCACGTGTTTTCTGGTCAGCTTTTCGTTCGGCGGGAGGGTTTATCTTCCTTCGCCTTTTTTCTTTTCTTTTTCTTTTCGAACAGACAAGAGAGATGTTCCATTCCGACGCTAAGTAGTCTAGTTTGAGATTGAGTCGGTGGAATAGTTGTGGATAGGGTTCGAGTAGCGTTTTTCAATAAGATCGAATCGAAAGAAGTAAATTTCCCCCCATGAATTTCTGAGTGTGTCTTCGAGGTAGTAGGTATCCCATCCTTTTTAATTTCTTCTTCCTTTAGAATTTTAAATGCATCCTTCCTGTTTAAAATAGAAACAAGTAATAAAAAAAAAAAAAAATATAATTTTAAAGTCGATTCCTTTTTTTTTCACTCTATTGCAGAAAGTCCTTTACAAATAATTTTCATTTTTTAAAGTTGATCTGGCGCCATCTATTGGTAGATATATGCAACTTAAATCTAAAAAAAAACTGAAATTAATTAATTAAATTTAATTACTGAATTAATATTTGAAAAACTGTATTCACATCCAGTGTCATCCACTACAAGTTCGAAAAAAAATGCATTTGAACTTGAGTGGATGAATAAGAAATGTTTTTATGAGCGATTGAAAATTTGAACAAGATATATATACGGAGAGTGTGAGCTAATAGAAAGGATTGAAGAAAGTCTTCTAACATTTATTCTTAAATCTTTTATTGAATTTTATTTTTATCAATAAGTCTCACCTCCTAAATGTACCGAATTTTAACTTAATTTCTTTTACTTTAAATTTTTTTTTATCTTACTTTTATTTATTTTTAGTATTTTTTTAATTTTCTGAGTACCATTTTTTAATTTTTAGAAATTTATCTTGCATTTTTTTTTTACTGACCCAAAACAGCCAATTAAAATTGTAAATATATCTATGAATTAAGATGTGGAGGTTAAGGGTCTATCCCCATTGGTACTTCGAAATAGGTACGCTAGTTGCCAATAAGTCTTACCGTAAGCTAAGTCGCTAACGATTGTTAAATGACTCTATTGGAATAGTTACAATATTATAGGAATGGAATTATTACACTATATCATTGCTAGCAATTTTTTTTTTTTTCCATAAAACCAATTTTTAACAAGTGCAACGTCTAAATAATGCATTTCTTAATCTTAAAAATTAAAGAAATAAATAAGTTAAACAGTTTTTATGATAATATTTATCACATGAATCCAATATTTGATTTAAAAAATGCAATTATTTCCATACTTAGAAGATATATATTTATGGACGAGGCTCTAGCAACTTTAGTCTCTACGAAAAGAATTGCTATTTATATTTTTGACAAACGTCTTAGGACTTAATCTTATTTGTTGAAAGCGAATGATGTTATTTCGAATAAATTTCTTGTATTTCTGAATTCATGTTTGTTATCATAACTAAACAGTCTACATTGCACGTAGTATAAGTGTCTGAATCATGAAATGCAGAACCTAATCGACATCTACAATTTGTTACTATATATTTTGTAAGATACATCGTCATCATCAATAGCACGACAGTCCAGAGTGGGCCAAGGCATTCCTTTGAAGAGATTTCCATGCATTCCTCTGGGTGGCAATGGTCCTCCATTCTCAACCCTTATTACAGCAAAATATTTTTCAATTGCGTCTATCCATCGCAACCTGTGTCGTCCTCTTCCTCTTTGTCCCTGTGGCTTTTCCAAAAACGAGCCTTTTTACAGGGTTTAAATCATTCATTCTAAATATACGAGCAGCCCAGTTTAATCTATTGACCTTAATAAACTTTATAATAGCTGGGTCTTTATAGCATTTATACAATTCTGCGTTGTACTGACTTCTCCAGCAATCACTTTCCCTAACACTTCCAAGAATAGCCTTTGAAATCTTCTGCTCAAATATATCCAAATGGGCCTCATTAGATCTTGCCAAAGTCCAAGTATTGGAGCGGTAGACCAAAATTGGTCTAATAATGGTTTTATATAACAAGAATTTAGTTTTTCTGTTTATGAACTGTGATTTAAACAGATTTCTTAACCCAAAAAAAGGCCTTATTGGCAGACACAGTTCTGTTTTTTATTTCATATAAGATATTGTTTTGACAATTAATTTCTGATCCTAAGTTTGTAAGGTACGTTTTGATGAATATTTTCAATAATTAAGAAAAAAATAAATAATAAAACAAAAACACTAAAAATTGTAATACAATTTGTTAAATAAGCTAATTCTACTCGCACAAGTTCTTAAGTAGAAATATTGTAGTAACTTCGCTTCGCTTAAAAATTGTTAAAGTCAATTCCTACTTTTTTTCACTCTATTGCAGAAAAGTCCTTTATAAATAAAGTTGAAATTTTCCTCTTACATCTGGCGCCATCTATTATTAGATACATTCAACTCAAATCTAAAATTAATTAATTAAATTTAATTAATGGATTAATATTTGAAAAACCTGTATTAACATCAAGTGTCAACCACTACAAGTTTAAAAGAAATGTATTTGAACTTGAGTGGATGAATAAAAAGTATTTTATGAACGATTGATAATTTGAACAAGATATATATAGGGAGAGTGTGAACTAATAGTAGGAATTGAAAAAAAGATGATAGTCTTGCACTCTAAATAGCAGCTGTAACTGTAATGTTTTTGATGAGTGCATTGAAACTGAAACTTTCCATACAGAGCATCAACTATTCTTCAAAGTAAAGTTAAAGAATACGTTGCACTTTTACCCCACATTCATGCCATTAAATATCATTTTATTCATTCGACTTTCCATACACCAAATTCAGAACTCGAACGTAGCATTCCAAAGACTTGTTCCTCATTCAACTTCGTCCAGCGGTGCATTATTCATTAAGTTTGTAAGATATGTTTTGATGAATATTTTTAATAATTAAAATAATGGATAATAAAACAAAACCACTAAAAATTATTAAAAAAATTTGCTAATTAAGCTAATTCTACTCACACAAGCTCTTAAGTAGAAATATTACAACAACTTCGCAGGAAAACAAGTAATATATATAAAAAAAAATTTAAAGTCAATTCTTACTTTTTAAGTTGAAATTTTCCTTTTCCATCTGGCGCCATCTATTATTAGATACATGCAACTTAAATCTAAAAAATACTAAAATTAATTAATTAAATTTAATGAATAAATTAATACTTGAAAAAACTGTATTAACATCCAGTGTCATCCACTACAAGTTCAAAAAAAATGTATTTGAACTTGAGTGGATGAATAAAAATATTTTATGAACGATTGAAAATGTGAACAAGATATATATAGGGAGAGTGTGAGCTAATAGAAGGAATTGAAAAAGGATGATGGTCTTGCACTCTAAATAGCAACTGCAACTGTAACGTTTTTGACAAGTGTATCGAAACTGAAAGTTCCAAGTTTCCATGCACTACTCTTCAAAGTAAAGTTAAAGAATACGTTGCACTTTTACCCTACATTCAATGCCATTAAACATCATTTTATTCATTTAACACGATATTCATTCGACTTTCCCATACACAAAATTTAGAACTTTCGAACGAAACATTCCAAAGACTCGTTCTCATTCAACTTCGTCCAACGTTTGCATTCTCTCTCCAACAACCCCTCTCTCGCCCATTTATAATCCTCGAATTTGAAAGATTCGAATCGGGTGAGGGGGGAAGGGGGTGCGTATGATGACGAGGGGTGGTCGAAAAGGATGGAAGATAGAAACCGACGAAATTCAGATTCGTACAAATGGAGAGAGGGTCTGGAGTACGAGAGAGTTTCCGGTGAGTCAGCGCTTCCGGTGTGAGAGCTGCACCCCATCCCCCCACCCCCAATGTTTCTGGTTTTGATAGGAGGGCTTAATCGAGGATGGGGGGGGTCGAACAATGGGCGAGAGGGGTGAGCCGAAGTGACCGTCCCTCGGCGGAAAAGGTATAATTAGTGAGCTGTGATTATTAAATAGTGGTGTTAATAATCGGCATCATAGCTCCCGGCGGTTGCAGTTAATGGACTCGGACGGATGCCGAAAAGGTGAAGGAGGGGGTTGATGAAAGTATGCTTTCGTAGTGTGTAGTGGTCGGCGCACTGATTTTTCCAGTGCCCGGACAAAAGAGGTCTCTGCTCTTCTCTGAATTGTAATGGCTGTGTACTATGGATTGGT
The DNA here is from genome assembly GCA_021605095.1 of Caerostris extrusa. NCBI lineage: Eukaryota > Metazoa > Arthropoda > Arachnida > Araneae > Araneidae > Caerostris > Caerostris extrusa. The sequence continues at coordinate 99,976 of BPLR01002446.1, forward strand.
ACTTCGCTAGTTTCTAAAAAAAAAATTTTTTTCTTTTTAGTTTTGATGTTTCGTTTTTTCACGGTTTGTTTAAAATGCAGTATTGTCGTATTTGGAAAGGATTCTTCGAGAGATTGCCCAGTGAGTGCATATAAATTGGGCAAAAAATTGCTGAAAGTTTAATTTGATTGTTAAAGTTTTGTTTCTGTAATTTTTCACGAGAGATTTTCTTAGTCTGTACTTTTTTTTCTTAGTCGATCTTCCAATCTAGTCAGATGCTTTCGATGCATTTGGAAAGAATAAGTAATTTTTTTAAATATTTATAAATTATCATCATCATCATTGGCGCAACAGCCCAGTGTGGGAAAAGGCTGTCTACGTAATGGTAGATTTCGAGACGAGAGATGATTTTCTTTTTACGGGGTAGTGCTGTCTGTTCTACGCCCTATGCTCTGATGAAAGTATGCTTTCGTAGATGTGGCACCGTTGATGAAAGTATGCTTTCGTAGAGATGTGGTACTTTCGTAGATTGACCTTTGAAAGTATGCTTTCGTAGTGTGTGTGGTCTGAGCTCTGATTTTTTTCCAGTGCCTGGACAAAAGGGGTCTCTGCTCTTCTCTGAATAGTAATGGCTGTGTATGGATTGGTACTTCGCTAATTTTTTTTTTTTTTTTTCTAGATTTGATGTTTTTTTTTTTCATCGTTTGCTTAAAATGCAGTGTTGTCGTCGAGAGAGGCATATAAATTGACAAAAAATTGCTGAAAGTTCGATTCGGTTGTTAAAGTTTTGTTTCTGTAATTTTTTCACGAGCGAGAATTTCTTAGTCATTTCCAATCTAGTCAAATGCTTTCGATGCATTGGGAAAAATAAGTAATTTTTTTTTAATATTTAAAAATAAACAGAAAAATACGAAAGGAGAAAGGTAAGTGAATATCTAGGATTTTCCAAAAGTTTTTAAATGGAGAATTACTTACATTAAAATTAAATCCCGATGAAAAAATTTTACAATAAAAAAAAAAAAAAAAAAAAAACTCAGCTGTATAACACGGAAATATAGATTTTAATAGAAACATTATACAGTTATCTTATATTTATTTTATACTTATCAAAACATTAACACTAACATTATACTGGAACATTAACAATGAGAACTTTTAAAATCCAAGTGTAAAGTAAAAATTCTGGTTTCTATTTTTCGAGATAAAAAGCATGACATCTTACCACTTCTAAATTGTAAGGTAATATTTTCTTCTGTTTTAGATGTTGCAATGATGTGAATTTCCTTCAAATTTATAATCAAGCAACCTGCAATCCGTTCGGATGGAATTTAAATTAAAAGAATTAGTGTAGGCAAAAGGATATATAAATGTAATTAATATTTTGGATAAAATTGCAATTATTTTCCCTTGCTTAAAAATACTTACACAAATACATTGTCGTTCCTAGTTTGTGAAAACAATGACTACGATGGTCTCACAGCGTAATGGAACATCGGTCTTCCTGCACGTTAACTGCTCACGTTATCACTGGGTAACAAATCGGGTATACAATGAAGGAATGAAAATATGTTGAAGGAATGAAGATTTGTTGAAGGAATGAAGATATGTTCAAGGAATGAAGATATGATGGTGTTTTCGTTGATCAAGAATTTTCTACAAAATGCAGTACATTGGAGGTAAAAGGAAAAGGAAAATATCAAGGAAAATGTAAAAATATCAAAATATCAAGGAAAATGTAAAAATATCAAAATATCAAGGAAAAAGTAAAAATATCAAAATATCAAGGAAAAAGTAAAAATAAATATAAATAAATATAAAGTAATTTCGTCGAGTTTCCTCACAAGTACTTAACTCTTGCACGGAAAAGAAGAAAAGCAAAATCAAGCTGAACAGGTCAATCAGTCGATTAGCAACAAAAGTGCATACTAGTATACACTGCGTCTCAAATAGCCTGAAATTCTGAATACAGAAGTAAACCCAATCCTTATAATGTTGCAGATGATTTATCCGTTTCCATAAAGAAAATCCTGTTGGTATAGGAATATTACATATTGGTGGGGGTCAAATAAAATGATTTAAACACTGCTTCATACTAAAATCCACAAATACAAAAACTGTCAGGAGGAATTCATGCATAAATGAAAATTTACTGACTTTAATTTTCTCCTTATCTTTTTTTTTCATTTGGACTAATTTGAGGGTCACTAGATTAGTTTCACTAGATTCACGTTTAATAAAAATTTATTTGCAATAGAGCCTTTGCTTCAGCCTTTACCTCAAGATGTTTGGGAAGTACGACATTGTCTGTTTATTCCAAACAATATTCTAACAACTTGCTTGGGCTGGGTTTTTTGGTGCTACTTCTCTGCAAAGATTTTGATGCACCGAATTCGTATGCAAAACTGAATTTTTCTTATTCAAATAGGGCACATACCAAGTTAGATTTATACCAAAGTGAATTCATGTTGAAGTACCACTGTATCAATGTAATATTTTGGGGAATAAAAGTGGTTTTCTTAAAAATCTAATTTTACTATCTCCGTTTGTAAGGAATGTTATCTGATAACTTGAATAAGTATTATAGTTTAATCTTTAATAAATTTTTTTGTTATTAAATACGTTTAAATGAATCATCTATATTTGTTCAAGCTAATTTAATCATACCCAATATCTTCCTTTTAATCAATAATGTAACGATTATTTCTCAAAACAATTTTCCGGATGATTTTTTCTTGTTTGTTGTCGTTGTTGTGCATTGATTGGCTCTTAGGTTCCACTGATGTATACCACAAACAGTTGCCCAAGGACGATAATGGGCATACACCGAATTCCAGATGACTTTTAAGGGTTACTACTTCCAATTTATGTGTTCAGGTAGCATGGTAGTCGATGCGAAACGACACAAGTTTACACATGTTTTTACCTGTCTCCTCGTTTCTGAAACCAATGGATGCAACGGATACCACCAGCTAATTTAAATGTCTGCCCTCCTGCATGCTAGCTGCAGATAGTATCACAAAGATACTAGTTTAAGTTAAGCGATGAATATTTACTACGATTTTAAGTGATATCTGCTCATATGGGATTTTCCTTCTTTCTTTTTTTTCCAATGTGATTTTCTATTTAAGTTTAAAGTTCAAAATCGAACAGTTTTATTTCAATAGTACTTTAGTTTAAATTAGTTATAAATCCATACTAAAAAATAAATAAAGAAATAAAATAATAATAATAATCTCTCTTTGAATAATAGTAATCCCTCTTTGATAAAATAGGGTTATTGGGATGGAGGTTATCAGGCTTAAAATACAAAGAAATATTTGATTTTGACTTTGTTTCATTCCATGATTTATTATTTTTCTGAAATGTATTATCTATTTATCTAATTTAATGGAAAGCATATTAAAATGCCAAAGATAACCATTTTAAATGGTTATGTGCAATATCTTCAAATGCTGTTTCTCCAAATACGTAATTTTTAATTCCAAAGTGCTTTTCCTAGAAAGACATTAAACATTTTTACCTAATGACAAATAAATGTTTAAATCTGAGGTAAAATAAGTAAGCAGTTTGTTAAAGTTTATTTATTTATTCATTTATTTTTTGGATGTAGAACTTCAATATATTTCTTTAATAATATTGAAGAAAAGTAATTTCTCGAATTTAATCTCACATATACATAGGAAACATTTTAAAAATGCGTAAAACCTTTAAAGACAGTATGTTTAGTAGCTTCTGTGAAAAGGTACTTCAAATTAAATTATTTTAACAATGCAATTACGGAAAATTAGTAATAAATGTTTGCCTTCTTTCAACATTTAAATTTAGTGTTCTTTCTTTTCAACAAAATAAGTTGAACTTTCAAGATTTTGTGATTTTCAAGATTTGTTTCCCTTCGTGGACAAGTTTAGAAAAAAAGAATATTAAATTTCCTACTTTTTTTTTCACTATATTGCAGAAAAGTCCTTTACAAATAAAGTTGAAATTTTTCTCTTACATCTTGCGCCATCTATTATTACACTCATGTCCGTAAATTAAGGATAATTCAGAATCACACAGAAATTGAACTCTAAAATAAAAATTTCACCTGTACAATTATCACACACATCTTGAAGAAGAATATGCAAATTACAGGAAACCACCAGATGGCGCGGATAGTACGTCACAATGTCGAGAGTGTAAGAGAGGGGTATATAAGGAATGGTGGCAAAGAAATAAAATTGTTCACAAGCGCTTAAAAAGCCTTTCAGTGCAATAACCGCATAGTTATGGCCCAAAGGAAGCATTTGGATGATTTTTACGTGGTAGAATTATCGGACGACTGGAATGTGAACGTACCCAGCTGGAAGTATCCGAGGAACTTGGAATCGCCCAGAGTGTCATCTCCAGGCTTTGGCAACGATTCCAAGATGATGGTAATGTGAGTAGATGTTACAGCGCAGGTCGCCCCCGATTCACAACGCCGAATGAGGACAGGTATTTAGCAGTTACTGCCAGAAACAGACGGAGCACAGCATCAGACCTGTCTCGTCAGCTCTCTTCAGCTACCGGTACGACAGTTTCAAGGCAGACCGTGTACAGACGCTTAGGGCACATTGGTCTACATGCTCGTAGGCCTGTCAGATGTGTTCCAGTTATCGCAACTCACTGCCGCCTGCGATTAACCTGGAGTAGAGAGCATGCATTGTGGACACCGCAACAGTGGTCTTGTGCGATGTTTTCCGACGAGTCCAGGTTTAGTTTGTAGTCTGATTCCCGCCGGACTTTCATATGGAGAGCGCTAGGTATCCGTTACCACCAAGAGAACACCATTTAACGACACCGTTACGGTGGTGCAGGATGGCTCATTTGGGGAGGAATTATTCTTGGTTCCAGAACTGACCTGCATGTTCAGAGTGTAACGATGACAGGCCACATCTATCGGGATGTCATTCTGGAACAACATGTACGTTTGTTTCGGGGCGCCATAGGAAAATAAAGTGTATTTGAACTTGAATGGAGGAATAAAAGTACTTTATTAACAATTGAAAATTTGAACAAGATATATATAGGGAAAATGTGAACTAATAGTAGGAATTGAAAAAAAAGGCAAATTCATTTACATAAAATCTTCTTCATTAATTTTTGCCTGTCTTTTTCAATTCCTTCTATTAGCTCACACTCTCCCTATATATATCTTGTTCAAATTTCCAATCGTTCATAAAATACTTTTTATTCATCCATTCAAGTTCAAATGCATTTTTAACTTGTAGTGGATGACACTGGATGATGATACAGTTCTTTTCAAATATCAATTCATTCGTTAAATTTAATTAATTAACTTATTTTTTTTTTTAAGTTGCATGTTGTTAAGTCTACCAATAGATGGCTCCAGATAAACTTAAAAAAAAAAAAATGAATGAAAATTATTTATAAAGGACTTTCTGCAATAGAGTGAAAAAAAAAAAAGAGTGAAAATTGACAAAGCATTTTTGTTTTAATAATTGCATTTATTTTTTTAAATAGTTAAACGATTTATTTCTATTAATTTAAACTGAAAGTTAATTTCTACTAAATAATCTGGCATCTTGAAGAATGAATTTAAAGTGAAGAAATGTTAATACAGTCTTGATGTTAATACAATCTTTTCAAATATTAATTCATTAATTAATTTTAGTTTTTTATACATTTAAGTTGCATGTATCTACCCATAGATGGCGCCAGATAAACTTAAAAAATGAAGGAAAATTATTTATAAAGGACTTTCTGCAATATAGTGAGAAAAAAAGTAGGAATTAACTTAAATTTTTTTTTTATATTACTTGTTTTAACAATACAATTACAGAAAACCCTTAATAAATGTTTTCCTTCGTTCAACATTTAGATTTACTGTTCTTCTTTTTTAACAAAATAAGTTGAACTTTCAAGATTTTGGGAAGTTTTCCTTCACAGACGAGTATAGAAAAAGAAAGCAAATTCTTTTATATAAAGCTTCTTCATTCATTTAAATTCAATTAAATATCTTAACTTTGCAAATGGAATTCATACAGAAGTAACTAAAGCTACTTATTCATTCATTATACACGTAACATATATTTATTAACCTGTGTGAAAACAATTGCGTATCAAAATACTATCGTGCGAATCTTTGCTCATATTTCGGCTTCCCTATTATTCAAACAGAGCTCTAAGGGCAGCAAATGCAGAGAGGTAAAACTCACTATTCCAGAAACCGATATTGAAACTTCGTGAGTGGGTGGACGAATTTCCATTTTAGAACACCCCCTTTCGCAAGAAGGGGAGGAAAAGTGCAGAAGGCTTATTAGGCGAGTACAACTGACCCGGGATTTAATATCGCGGCGATATGTTTGCGCACGGCAGCGATATTAGCATGTAATTGTACCCAGGGGGATTCTCCTTCACTCCGACCTCATGAGCCAAGTCAAAAATCATTGTAATGGGATCTTTCTCGGTTGGGTGGGATGTTTGGTAATGAAAGGCAAATAATCAAGCGATGTAACGCTTCTTTTAATGCACCCTCAGCAAGAATTTTAGGGTTTTAAGAGCCATTTCTATGTGGATAGAGATGAAATTAATCACTACAGACCCTTATTAAAATTAATCATTATTTAAACTAACCCATAGCAATGTATTTATGAAAATAGATACGAAAGAATTTTAATTCTGTTATTGTTGTTTCTTATCCCACTTGGTGGATATTTAGTCCACGAACCCGTGTGGACTCATGGTTGTAAAGACAGGGGGCAGCTTCTGTTGTGATGGAGCACCCGTAGAAAGAAGTCTGACTTGGCTCCGTGACGCTGACTTTGTTACGAATAGGGTTGTCAGCTCTACGCCCAACGCTCTATAGTCCTATTATACCGGGTTCTGTGGCTTAATGTAGATTCCGAACCACTACAAACATCCATGGTACCGCAGAGGCATCGACCGCCAGAGCGCTAGATCGGCCATTCAGGCCCATGCTAATATATATATATAAAATACTACATTCGCTCTACAACTGATATATAATTTTTCTTTAATCATTTACCTTACCAACTGTAAACGGAAGGTTATTCTATCTGTTCCATGTTATCGGGACACCTCGCTAGATATGTCTTTGACTTGGATTCATCAAGCAGAACTAACATGATTTATAATATCTTCAGTGCTCATATTCATTACTATAACTAATTTCTTTTAGGATTTTGTAAGTATTTCTTTTTGGTTTTACAAATTTCTTTTGGGATTTTTGTAAATATTTCTTTTTGGTTTTACAAATTTCTTTTGGGATTTTGTAAATATTTCTTTTTGGTTTTACTAATTTCTTTTGATTTTACTGATTTCCTGCAAAACATGTTCATACGCATTTTTGTGTTCTTTTCGATTTGCCTATGCAGTTCTTGGTGCTCAATCTTTTGATATCCGTATGTACCTAGTAATTTTCAGTTTCATCGCTGCAGCTTTCACGCCTTTCTGATCTTGAAGAATTTATTCCTTTTCTTTATCTTTTTTTTTTTTTTTTTGAGAGGTTTGAACATTTCAAGCTTTTTGTATTGCAAATGGTGATGATTTTATTAAACAATTTGAGGGCAGCAAAAACTGGCGTGACTTTTGTTGCACAAAATGTTTGTGTTTCTAGTTCATTCCTTGTGAGTTCTTCTTTGTTTTTTGTTTTGATGTGTTGTGTCCTTTATACTGATACATGATAAGATTGAGTGTTTCAAAATAGTACTTTTGTAAATGTTCACTTATTAATGTAGAATATTTTTATTGTGAAAATGTCAATTGGTCGAAAGAGAAATACAAAGAGCAAGACTAAAGAGTGATAAATGCATAAAAAAATCACTGACGTTATAAAGAAACTCTTTACTTTTTATATGAGTTATAAGAATAATAAAATACATGAAAATAGATTTAAAAATTTAAAAAAATGGGGAAAAAAAGGACCTGTTTGCCGAGTGACAAGCGCGTTGGCGCTCGGTGATACAGATTTCTGGTTGACGTCCCATCTAATATGCCCATCTAATATGACTGTTGAGTGTAGGGCTGACACCCTACACCGCAAAAAAGAAAACATCTGCTGTCTAGAAAGCTGCCAGTAGGCAGACTTAGCCCGCCATTGGGCTGTTGCGCCACTGATGATGATGATGATATATATATATATATATATCATATATATATATATATACATCATATATATATATATATATATCATCATATATATATATATATATATATATATATATATATATATATATATATCATATATATAAATTTACAAAAGAATATATATATATATATATATATATATCAGTATTCTTTTTGTAAATTTATTTATTTTAGAATTTCATAAAAGAAGACTTTTGATGTTAATTTAAAAGCTATATTATTAATTACAAGTTGATATTATCATTAAATCGCTTCCATTTAAAAAATTGCCATTAAATTTCATTTATACTTATTTTAATTTATTTATAAACTACAAAGCTATGGTTCTTTTTTTATAACCAACAAAATTTAATTCTAAAAATAAATGTAACTAAGTTGAAGTTTCTATGAAATTATAGGTCACATTTAAATATTATATAAAAAAATAATTGATCTTTACTCAATAAATATTGGATTTTATTCCTGCAAATATTTTTCAATAAAAAGCATTTTATTTTTTTTAAATTATAAGAATTCAAAAGTTAACTCCATTTAAAAATTATTTATTCTCTTTATTTTCAAGAAACATATTTTCCATTTTGCATATATTTTTCTCTTTTACCTCATCTGCGAAACTTTTCAAAGAGTTTATAATTAAATTGGAATGTTCCGAGGTTTTGTTACGTGTAGGAAAAACGCTAAGCCTCGCAAATTGTAGAAAAAAAAAAAAACCTCGAATTTTGCTTAATGAAGGCAAACAGTTGCGTCAAAAAGTTAAGTTAACTCTTTCTACTTTTAAGCATTAAACTTCAGATACGTTTTTTTTCCTTTAATTAAATTCAGAAACTCCGATTTTGTGGTCATAAATTGCAGCAATTTTCAATTTAAAAATGTTCACAATTTTTTATTGGAATGTGTAGCTATAGAAAACTAAATTTTGAATTCGCCTAATTTTATCTTTAAAATGAATGCGGTATATAATAAATTATGCAGAAAACTCTTTCCGAAACTACTGAGAATTGTTAATGAAAATATGACTTTGAAACTTTTGTTCTCTTATGTAAGGGCATTTGTTCTTTCAACGAAGAGCTCTTGAAAACATTAATTTATTAATATTTTTATAGAGTGGACTTTACTATAGGATGTTAACATGATTTCTTAGAATGATGTGATGTAATGTCTTCCTCTTTGGGAAATTACTACAGAAATTACTACGGAAATTACTGAATTAGTACAGTACTATTTACTAGTGCAATTATTCCAGCAAGACTTTCAGGAGTAACTGTATGGAATTTGCATGTTGTATTCGAGGAAACCAGAAAATTCCAGTTTTTTTGGTCTCATTTAACAGTTGCAAAATCTGTAACCTCTAAATCCCAGGTTGTCATATTTTCCATATTGTTGATTCTGTTCATTTTTCAGAGCAGTGGCTTTATCCTGTGAAAGCTGCATTCTTCTCGAAAGCTATTTTAAGTATTCCAAGCACAGATTCTCACCATGTACAATTGATGCATTATTCTACAAATATTCAGCACCGCAGTGCCTCTCTGGCACAATCTGTGCAAAGCTGAATCTGCTAAATATTCTGTATTAATAAACAATCTTCTAACAACACAGGAATCATTTGTATGGAAATCCGACACATCTTATTGGGATGAGTCAGAAAATCAGTTTAACATACTAATTATGCACAATGGGAACGAGCCAAACAACATCTGATGACACCAGTGCACCTTATTGAAATGCGTCAAAAACTCATTTTTATGTAATAATTATGCGCAATGTGAACACTCCAAGAAGCATCCGATGACACCAGTGCACCCGAACTGAGTGACAGCGGCCTGCGCGCCCCTGATCACGTGTCACGTGGAGGGTGCTCGAGGGATCGGTCTTTCAAAAACAGTGCAAACACTTTTTCCTGCCGGTGTCCACCCTCGAGAGGGGATGACTCTGGAGGAGCGTTTAGTGGAGTGTTTAAGCAGCTTGGAGTGACATCGGTGAGTGATTCGTCTACTCAACAGCATGGGATTGCGTGCCCAGATTGCAAAGCAGGTGATTTCGGTAGAGGTCTGTTGCAGTTCATGATGTCGGTTCTGTTATTTTTTTTTTTATTCCCAATGACAAGGCAAGTACAAGTATAATAATAATAATAATAATAACAAGGAGACAAGTAATATAAAAAAATTTTAAAGCCAATTCCCCACTTTTTTTCACTCTATTGCAGAAAGTCCTTTATAAATAATGTTCATTCATTATTTTAAGTTTATCTGGCGCCATCTATTATTATATATATGCAACTTAAATTTGAAAGAAATATAATTAATTAATTAAATTTAATTACTGAATTAATATTTGAAAAAAATGTATTAACATCGAGTGTCATCCACTACAAGTTCAAAAAAATGTATTTGAACGTGAGTGGATGAATAAAAATTATTTTATGAACGATTGAAAATTTGAACAAGATATATATAGGGAGAGTGTGAACTAGTAGAAGGAATTGAATAAAAATAGTGCAGCGTGTAGGGAAAAATTAAAACTTTCAGAGCAATTTGATTAATGTCGATTTGATGGGAAAACCTCTATAAAATCAAGGGGCCTGCTGGCCATGTGGCTAGCGCTCTGGCACTCGGTACCACAGATATCGGGTTCGAATCCTGGCTGTGCCATGGATGTTTGTAGTGCTTCGGAATACACCTTAAACTGTAGGTCCCGGCCTGTTTAGCCTAAAGTGTGTACAAGATGACTGTAGAATGACAAGCCAAACCAAGCCAATCTTTTCTTTATCAATAATTTAATTGCACATTGTGAGTAAAATCAGTATGATCCTATGATATTTTTTTTAAATTTCCAATGGCAAGGCAAAGTACAAAAGTAGAATAAAAATAATAATAATAACTGAAATAACAAGGAAAAAAATACAAAAGAATAAACGTCCAAAAAATGCAAACTCTTAAGGCAATGACTTCGGTCATTGCCTTAAGAGTTCCCTCACACAGTAAAGCGCTGTCGCCGTCAAGTACCGCACATCGTTGGAGGTGGTCTCTGTTCATTGGGTCTTTGAACCACATAGGGGGAAGCCAGGGTTCGAAAGGATTTTAATGCGATGGAGATGTTCTGCTAGACAGCGGTTCTGTTATGCTGTACAAGATATAAAAATAGTACAGCATCTACGGAAAAATTAAAACTTTTTTTCCAAATTTCAGAGCAATTTGATTAATGTCGATTTGATGGGAAAACATCCATAAAATCAAGCGGCTTGATATGGGATGCAATGTCTTTCTCCTCTACGGGAGACGGTCAAGTGGATAGCTCTCTAGCATTCGGTATCACAGGTATCGAGTTCGAATCCCTGGTTGTGCCACGGATATTTGTAGTGGTTCGAATCCACTTTAAACCGCAAGTTCCGGTCCCAATATGATCTTAGAGCGTTGTAAGGGTAGTGTGAAACCTATCTTCAAACTACACGGGCCACCTGGGTAGAGCTAAATGAGTAACATCAGTGCAGCCGTTGCTTATGGCTTAAAGCTGCAGCTGCATTAGAGCTACAGCATCTATAAAATCGCTTCGTAGGGGTAGCTGATTCAGGATTGGATTTTTATGATTTCATGTTCGATTTAAAATGTTAATCAATTACATACAAAATTTCGAAAAACTAAATACGTCCTGTGAAAGGAAAAATTTTAGTGGGAGAATGGTAGAGGCTCACACCATGTAGCGGAAATGGGAGAGAAGAGAAAATTTGACCTTGAAACCGGTGCTGTGTGCACAATTCCTGCTGTTATATCTCGGGGTCCAAACGTGTTACGAAAGTAATAAATAGCTCTTTGGAAAGGGGAGATCTAACTAAATATAACAATAAAGCCGTAATTAAATAAAATTATTCGTGTGGAACCCTCGGTGAAATTGTGCAGACAATGAAGGTGGAAACAAATTGTAAAAGGTAGAGGAAATCAAAACGTATCCAAGAGAGAGTAACAGGGTTTGGTTTGTCTCTTTGCGGTCATTTTGTGCACACTTTGGGCTAATTAGGCCAATACATACAGTTTAATGTGGATTCCAAATCATTGACAAACATCCATGCCACGGCCAGGATTTGAACGTGAAGCCTGTGATACCAAGATTGAAGACCAAGTACAGGGTTTGAAGTGAACCTTTTTGCCAACCAGAATGCACTACCCTTGAGAACATCACCATCAACATCTTCGCCAGAAACATCAGTGTCCAAAGGCCCATTGGGCAAACATTAACATTGTAATATAGTTCTGTTTCAATAAATATGTACATATATCGTTAATTCCTTTGTTTCTTTATTTCATCAACTACCCTCAATTCTTTCCCCCTTGCCCATCTGTTCACGGAGATGTTTTCACACATTAAGAAAGTGGAACAAACTTGATTACTGTACCTCCTCCATTTTTTTAATATTTCCAATTTCTATATAAAATAATTATGACTTCAATCCTATACTGAAGAAGTCACTTGGTAAAATTTAATTACTTTAAAACATTTGGGTTTAATTTTAAAATTTTTATTTTCAAATTAAGTTAAATACATCAAAAAGGTTCTGTATCTTTTTTTATATAGAAAAACAAGATTAACTGATCTTGTTTTTAAACACCACCATTCAATATCCTCATTAATTCGGTAGATTAAATGATCCTTGGCTGTTGTTACTCTGGCACATTTTAAGAGGAAGACACTTGAATAAGCCCACAACCACAGTAGCCAGCTTAAGGAAAATGTTTCAGGTGAAGTCTGTCACTCAGTGCATGCTACTGCTAAACAGGTGATAAAAACAATCTTACTGTATGATTCCATCATTGAGCAGTTAAAATGACAAATGCTCATAATTCATATCATTGCATAAAATTCTCCATTGGCGCATATTATTGATTTAGAAAACGTGATTTCAAAACCCTCCATTGAAAATTTGTCAGCGTTGTCTATTTTTTCTCGTATTTTTATACGTTGTCTATTTTCCCCAGTTTCCATAGAAAAATTAAATTTTCTGCCAGGAATTATAAATGAAGTTATAATAAATCGTGATAAAATTTCCGATGTCTTATTTATTTACAATAAAGTTACTGTGAACTTTTGATACACATGATTTATTTTCTTCTAAATTTTAAATTAATATCGGAAAATTATTTGTCGTATACAAAAATATTTCTAATAAATTTTAAAAGAATTTTGAACCAGTTGGGAAGTTGCTATCATATATTTCTAATATACGATTAATATCTGTTCTAAAAAAATATTTCGATTTCTTTATTTTTTTTTTTTTTTGCAAAAATTAATATTAAAAAAACAAATGAAAATTGCTATTTAATAAAAAAAATAAGTGCAAGTTTGACATGAATTAGTTTGATAAATAACACTTATGAAGGCTTGAAAAGCCATGTGAATCAATAGATATTACACGAAACTGAAATTGATCTCGAGCTCTGATAGTGGCATCAGAAATGAACAAAACAGCAATGCTCCAGAAGTCTCAAAAAGATTTTGGCTTAACTATCTCAACAGTGTTCTATATTATCAGCCAAAATTAATTCACCATACCGAATCTATCTGGCCAAACTGTGAAGCAATTTTGGATATAATTGAGCAAAAGTGAAAATTCTTAATATTTTCATGTAATCATCTTATTTTTGAACATATAATCTTATCACAATCGATTATTTAATATATTTTCATAATTATTGAGGATGAATCAATTTAATTTCTAACATTTCACCACGCGAAAATAAATAAATATATAAAAATTCAGTTCATATCCATGAAAAATATTAAATTATAATTAAGTAATACCAATAATTTAAAAAGAAAAAAATAATTAAAAATCAAAAAATGATATTAAAAAAGTGCTATCTAGCTTCTATCAACGGAAGTGTCTCGCAATAGTTCATTAAAGTATAAATCAACAAAAATGTTTCATATTGGTTATCCTGGCGTTGTGGTTTTTTTTTTTTTTTTTTCCTTCTTAATATGATGCATGCGGTAAAACCGTTTTACAGACATAGAACTGCACGAGTTGATTTCAATAAAAAAGGCATTGTCACTGTCATAGTAAGCGAAATAAAATGGAAAGAAGAATTATAAGGAATAAATAAAAAAGATATATAGTTGATATCAATGAACTTTAGTTTTAAAATTTCATTATGGCTTTTACGATGTTATCATCAACAAAATTATGTCCCAAATACTTCATCTCAATTATGTATTTTTTTTTCCTTCTTAATACAAACCAAGCAGCAAAAGCTCTTTTACAGACAAAAAGTTATGCCCTTGCCAAAAATCAATACAATCGAAAAGGTATGGCATAAGCAAAAACAAACAAATAATATAAAAAAAAAAATTAAAATTCAATTCCTACTTATTTTTCACTCTATTGCATAAAGCCCTTTATAAATGATTTTCATCCATTTTTAAGTATATCTGGTATATCTTAAGTATATCTACCAATAGATGGCCTATTGGTAGATAAATGCAACTTAAATCTAAAAACTAAAATCAATTAATTAAATTTAATCAATGAATTAATATTTGAAAAACAGTATTAACATCAAGTGTCACCCACTACAAGCTCAAAAAAAAAAAAAAATGTATTTGAACTTGAGTGCATAAAAGTATTTTATGAACGATTGAAAATTTGAACAAGATATATGTGAGTGAATGAATTAATAGTAGGAAATGAAAAAAGATATTGTCGCTATCATAAGCGAAATCAAATGAAATAATAATAATGAATAAACAAATATAAGATATATAGCTGGCATCAACGAATTTTATTTCCAATATTTCATCACGTTTTACTATGTTGTTATCAACAAAAAAATTGTCCAAATACTTCATCTCAATTATGTATTTTTCCTTCTTAATACAAAGCAAGCGGTAAAATCCCTTTTACAAACAAAAATTATACCCAAAATCAATGCAATCGGAAAGGTATGGCATAAACAAAAACAAATGAGAAAATGAATAAATAAATAAATTTTATTTTACAAAATTCACTTATTCACTTTATTCACTTATTCACTTTACAAAATTCACTCACACTCACATTACTTACTTTTTCACTTAGGAAATCATACATTTCGAACAAGATTAAGTTATTCGAAACAAGTAATATAAAAAAAAAAAATGTTAACGTCAATTCCTACTTTTTTTTCACTCTATTGCAGAAAGTCCTTTATAAAAATTTTTTTTCATTCATTTTTTTATGTTTATCTGGCGCCATCTATTGGTAGGTATATGCAACTTAATTCTAAAAATTAATTGAAATAATATTTAAAAAAACTGCTTTAGAAATCGTGTGTCATCCACTACAAGTTCAAAAAAATGTATTTGAGCTGGAGTGGATGAATAAAATGTATTTTATTAACGATTGAAAATCTGAACAAGATATATATAGGAAGAGTGTGAGCTAATAGAAGGAATTGAACAAATGTGAAAATGAATAGATAAAATAAATTTCATGTGATAGCAAATTCATTTATTGCGTTAGGAAATCATACATTTCTGAACAATATTAAGTTATTCAAAAACACTAGTGCTGAAATCTTTAATTCATGCAGGATAATCCCATATTGAGAAAATCACTGAAAAGGTTGACCCTCTGAGGGAGCAGAAAGAGTGTGTCCCGAAGGAAATGCAAAATGGAGTCAAAAGTGAGCGGGGTGGTTGGGGGGGGCTTCTACTCACCCGGATTTCCTCGAGGGGTCCGCTGCCCCTGAGTCGCTTTCATTTAGGCGGAATATTGAGAAGCAATCTAATTAATAGAAGGCGACTCGGAGAGCGCTTTTTTTCCCCTGTTTTGCTTTTATTTTGGGATGCCGCTTTAAGTAAGAATGCAGAAGATTTTTTTTGTGTGTTTTTGTGATTTTTGTTCAATCTCAGATTAAAATTCTCTGAAGTGGGAATGAAGAATAATATAGTGTGTGCATCATTAATAAATTCACTTTCTTATTTATATATCTTTTCATATATACAGTAGAACCCTGTAAGTAGAACTTCAAGGAAGACTCTAAATAATTCAAGTTATAGAGTTTCGACTTATGGAGGATTACGACTTACGCGGATTTTCGTTGTAGAGGTCGATCGAGGTTTCGTTGTAATATTAGGCTTGTAGAAGTTCAGATTCTTCTGACTTATTTTGAGTTAGAGAGGTAAAATAAATAAAAATTCAAGCTACAGAGGTAATAAATTGATATAAATAATATTGAATCGCAAATAATATTGAACATATTTATTTGCGACTTAAAAGTTATATTATGTACTAGAATAAAAAAAATCAAAATACCCGAAATAATTTCAAATGATCGAGTTGTAAAGGTTGTAAAATCAAACATTAATAATGTTCGAGATACAGAGGTCCAATTTTTTTTTTCGAGTTACGGAGATAATATATACCAAAATGGCTTGTGGGGATTGACTCATTATTTCGACTTATAGAGGGTTGAAATTTCGAGTCATGGAGGTTTTGGGGTTTGAAGGGGAAGCGGAACAAAAAAAATTTCGAGTTGTGGAGGGTTTCAACTTATCGAGGTTCGACTTAAAGAGGTTCTACTGTATTAATAATATTTTAATATAAGGCAGTTCACTTACAATATTCATCATTAAAAAACATGAAGCTTGTGTTAAAGACTCAAGGTAAAATTTACTCTTAAAATAGAACCTAATTTATTGACTGAACTATCTATTTAGCTGATTATTTAGCTATTCATCTCATTATCTGCAGGGCTTTAACGGAACGAATTAAAATATTTACGTAAACGTAACAGTCTTAAGTTTTGAATTCAATTTGTCATTCTCAAACTGTAAAACCTGTTCTTCTGTTATATTTTCTAAGCCTCTCTATGTCCATTTTATTTTTAAATGTCCCCCACTTCAACACTGTATTAATAATTAATACCTTTGAACCGTAAAAACCTGCAAAAGGAATTAAATAACCACTATTGATCGTTGAATATATTTTTCTGGGACCTGGATGGCCGAATGACTAGCGCTCTGGCGCCCTGTGCCACTGAGCTCCAGCGGTTCCATGGATGTTTGTAGTGGTTCGGAAGTCGTAGCTTCCGGTCTCATATGACTGTAGAGTATCACGGAGCCAAGTCTACCTATGAGTGCTTCATCACAACAGAAGCTGTCCCCTTTTCCCTTCAATCTTTAAGTCCATACGGGTTCGTGGGCGTGGTCTAGATGTTCTACCAAGTGGGATAAGAAACAACAACAGATATTTTCTATCGCTACCATTTTTAAAGTTTGTTTCTGTAGAAATGTATAATTTTCCTATTAATATAATACTACATTCAATTAAAATATTTTTATTAAAAATTTTGAAAACTGGTATTAAAAGATGAAGGTAAAAAATATACTTTAAAAATAGAACCTTTCATATTGAACAAGGATTTTTAAGGAGCTTTAATTGAACGAATTAAAATATTTATAAACATAACAGTTTTAAAATTTTGAATTCAATTTGTCATTCTCAAATTGTAAAAAAATTTCTTCTCTTCTGATTTTCTAAGAAGCTGTCTGTACATTTTATTCTAAAATGCTCCAATTTCTATACAGCATAAATAATTAATACGTTTGAATTGTAACAACTTATAAAATAAATTAAATGCGCTCTCTTCAACTTCGTTCGTTTGGTTATTTTCTATCATTCTTTTTTTTACAAAAAGAAAAAAATTATAATATTTTTTTTTTTACTAACAATTTATGTGGAAATGAAGCTAATTGACATAGATCCGTAAAATCCGCAAAATTTGTATTGACATAGATCCGTAAATCATTATCTGCTCATCAAAATAAAAGTGAATAAAAAAAGTGAATCAAATTTTTAAACATTTATGGAGGAGTATTGAATTAAATTTTTATTTAATACTTTTATATTTCTCTTTAGTTATAAATAGTAGAAAATATTTTAATTCACATTAAATAGATGTATCTCAACAGCATTTTGCAGGCATCCTTTCTCATGGCAGTCATGTTTTAACCAAGAGATTCATTGTATAGTATAGGACAGGGGTCGGCAACCTTGAGTCGGAAGAGTCAAAATCACAATTTACAAAATTTCAAACTTTTAAAGAGCCACAACATTTTTTCTTGCCAACAATAAATAGTACTCGCATAAATAAATTTTTTTTTGATAAAAGAAAAAAACTAATCTATTTATTCATAAGAAAAATATCTATTTATTCATATATAAGCAGTGTTTTTCACAACAAATTATATAATATATATATATGGCATTATTAGATAATTACTTATTATTTAAGTAAAAAATAAAACAATTAAACATTTACTTACAACACAAACTTGTACTTCAAAGCAAACAATCGAGCAAACAAATTCAATGGGAGCGATGACTTTGCATGGTAATTCAAGTAGAAAATTTAAACTTACTGAACAATGTAACTTGTATTTAAAATAAAATAAAAAACAATAACATACATTTGAGCAAACGAATTCAATGGGAGCGTTGGCTTTTGCATGGCTTTAGAAAGTTTGGATAAATTTGGTTCATAACTTATTGTTTTAAGTTTCAAACACGACTAAATTTTCATTTGTTAGTTGGCTTCTCTTTACTTTTAATTATATTCATGCAAGAGAACGGTTGCTCGCACGAATATGTCGATCCGAAGATAGTCAGCACTCCAAAATGCCAACTTCTTCACCTCACTGTAGCAATCTGGAAGATTATTCGAATTGCGTCGAATATAAGTGCCTCAACTCGCGGCATTTCTTTTAAAGCTGTCCACTTTTGTTGCGTTATATACATACATTTCTGACCTCCAACTCTTCCAACTTGCTTTTCAACTCTGTAAATTTTACACTCCACAAAGCTTTTTACTTTTTAAATGATCATTTGCATTTCTTAGAGATCCAGTATCAATTCCAAAATGACTCAATGTGGATTTCGTTACTATTTTTTGTGTTGAGAGGATTTACTAGTGAATGGTAGAGTGGTTTTGTTGGTTTGAATTGCTCAAATCTGTAAGCAAGCAAAGCAAAATTCATCTTACCTTTTACAACTGTGCTGAAGTACCT
>BPLR01002447.1:0-14854 GCA_021605095.1 Caerostris extrusa
TTTTGACTTGAATAGAGCTATGCTTCGAAATATCTGCATTAACAAGGCAATATATAAAATTAATTTGCTTCCTGATTTTAAACTGTTCTCAAACAGATGGAGCTTACTCTTTATTAGCTCACTAGTTAAATCTGAATAGCGTCCAAACCACCGAGGAAAAGAATCTTTATTAAACCGATGCAAAATACTATAAAACATATGAAAAATAAAAATAAAAATAACAAGCTTATTGATAAAAGTCCATTATTAGTTAGATAATATAAACAATTGCAGGGCTTAAAGAAACATTAAATATTACTTGGAAAATATATTTAGAAATTAATAATTAGTAGAAGTCATTGCATTTTTAGTATAGTTACTTTATTTGTGCTGTACAAAGTTTTAAGTATTTTATTTATTTTATTAAAAAGTATATTTAGTATTAAAGAAATATTTACATATTTTCATAAAATATTGTATTTTTAAATAAAAAGCAGGCATTAAAAATTACAAATAACTAAACGATAATCCAACGAAATTTAAATTTCAGAAATCTTAAACACACCACAATTGTGTAAACACAATCCATTTTAATTCTTGAGAGTTGAAAGAACAAAAAAAGCTCCACAAGATTTTCACTCCTAAAAGAAATAAATGAGAAACATATTTATTTTTTCTATCCTTTGCATCAAAAAAATCTTTAAAAATATCAGTAAAAATTTATTATTTTTATATAAAATTATTATATCAGTATCGATGAAGAAAAACAAACAATTTATCTTAATCAATGGATAGTTCTACCTCCACCGAAACCTGATCGACATGATGGGAAATTGAGTTATCGTTTGAGTAAACGTTTAACGCCATCTGCGAAATGAAATAAAAACTATTAAATACGAATGTCAATAAAAATCTGATTCGCTGCATTACTCTTAAAATATTAATCACAAAGAGATTTTTCTTAAGAAAATTATTAATCCGCACAGTCTATCAAATCGATCTGCAAGACATAGTAGTTAGATGCATTTTATATCTGGGGCACATCGATTTCAATATCAAGAGAAAAAATCACATCTAGTGTAAATAGTCAGAAAATCATTAAGAATCACCTTTTATGTGCGCTATCATCAAAAGACACTCTACAACCTGAGGGTTTGAAAACAATGTAAGGCTTTACTATTAAAGGGAGACAATTGTTACTTCGTTGCTCCACTCTTAATGTAGCACAGATCCATCAGGTAAGTGGTTAATTGCTGTGCGCTAACATTTTTCTGAGATAGATATACATGTTTTCGAATCGAATCTATGAGAAGCGCAAATCATAAAACAAATTCTGAAAAATCGTGGATTTATGGCATTTCGTTTAGGAATACAACTCTTTCGTTCAGTACTAGGATACCAAAACAAATATTTCGCCATTTATCTCCCGCCATCTTTTGCAAAGTCAGACCATGCCTCATGTGAATTGATAGTTTTTCCCCATCATCGCCTATTGGCTTTATTAGTTATTAGCCATTTAATTTGCAGCCCACGAACAACACCGAATCAAGACCACATGCATTTTCTGGCCCTAACTTTTACTATTAAATATACAATGTATTTTAATAAATTATTTCTTTTTCTTAAAAATTAGAATTAGAACTCAAAATAGATATTATTGGACATAATGTCGCAGTTGCACAATATTCGTGCTGAAAATTTTCTTCTGATAATCTTCTGTTTGAGTCACTTTTTAAACCTTTTCAAGCTTCAATAATAGAGTTTTCTCCTTCTTAAAGATCTCGCCTGATTGTATTTTTGCCTCGACAAAGCTCTTAAATACAGATTTCTCGGAAAATCAAGAAACTTAACAAACATTTGAAGTACTTTTCCGTCTTGGTTTCACTGATTCGTCAATGGGGAAAACATATTTTCCATTAGGAAAATGGGTGTTGAAAGATGATGGTTTCCTGAGAATTAAAAAATCGTGAGAGCTTTAGTGTAAGAAGCTTTTCCTCAAAGAACACGCGGCATACAGAAAGAGATTTAGAAACCCACTATAGCTTCCTTCTTCTTCTTTTGAAAAAATGTGCCATTTTTCAGTGGTTGGGAAATAGATTGCATCTATGCAAACATTTATATAAAGGTTGCCTCAACCTTCGATCCGCTTGTTACATGTAAGAGAACAGACATTTGCAGAATAAACTAGTAGATTATATATTTTTAGAAGAGAGAATAGACGCAGTTTTTAAAAATAATATTTAAAAGAACATATACAAAAAATACTCCAAATAAAATATAACATCACATCCATTTTTTATTGAATCCTAATTTTATGTAATGCTTCTAAATCAAATGATGGCGCCAATATGATGCTTTTTTTCATACTTGATAAAAATATTTTTCTTTACATTTCCAATGGCAAAAGACGAGATCAAAACAGTGGAAACTGCACACAAGAAAATGTGAAACACGTAAGAGAAAAAAGTGAATGTCCCATCAGCAAAGTTTCCAGCTGTCCAATATCTCTACCTCGGAGTTCCCACATGCAAGGGCGGGCAGCTGTCATATGGTGCCTGTCCAGAGAGTGGCCAATTTGCCATCAGTACCAATGCGTTGGAGATGGCTCGCCAAAAACACCTATAGCCCACAACAAGTCTACTACCTACGGACAGCTTTTTTCACGAGGTTTTGTCCAAAATACCCCAGTTCCAAAATGTGCCTCCAAATCCTCGCAGGAGATACGAGTGAGTGAGGTGACGCTTTCATACTCCTAAGTCTCATTTGTGTTTCAATTCCTTCTCATTAGCCTCAGACACTCTCCCTATATATATCTTGTTCAAAATTTTCACCCCGTTCATAAATTTCTTATTCGATTCCACCTGGAGTGGCTCAAATTATTATCATGTGTTTTTGAACTAGCAGTGGATGACCACCGGATGTCACTACGCTCTTTTCTAACATTATCCAGTAATTAAATTTCTAATTAATTCTATTTTTAGTGCATTTAAGCTTGCATCTATCTACCAATAGATTTGCGCCAGAGATAACTCAAAAATGAATGAAACATTATTTATAGTTAGAACTTTCTGCAATAAAGTGAGTAGAAAAGGGGACCTTAAATTCTAATGTTATTTGTTTGAGTTATGCGTACTCATGGAAATTGAAGCGTGAAATTGCGGGTATGGTGATGCGCTGGGCGAGCTGACTATCCGTGTGCCCTTCTTAGCCAGTGCAAATCTGCATGAGCACTATTCCATTGCTGCCACGTAGCAGTCCAGGGATCCACTGGAGGGCAATGTATCGCCCCTGCACCATCAATCTTTCCAAAATGAGCTTGACATTCTTTAAAGACATCTAGAGGAGGGTAAGCTCCACATGACCCGGATAGCTTGTAAAGCGGTAGCCTTTGGAGTCCCGACAGCAAACCACCCTGTTGTAGCAAAAGCTCTGGGCGGATAGGTGCCAGCTGCAGAGTCACACATATAAACATTATTTACTCCACAACAGACGGTGTTGTTTGCTTTTCGATAGGAACACAGAGAAAATGGAAGAATTCACATTCCTGTTCGCACATTTTACAATGTCCAACTGTTGAGTCATCTGTATAAATGTGTAACCATTCAGACTCGGGGTAGCCTTGATACAAATATTTCTTTAAATTCTATTTAAAAGAACTAAGAGTATGAAGTTTTAAAGTTTAGGCATGACAACTTTTTATTGATCTATAAACTACTAATCTATTACTCATTTGTACAACTAGCAATGTTATTACACATTTTGTAAAAGCTAAAGCCCAGGAACCATCGAATTAGTGTTATTGATGATAGGTAAGCATTCATGAGTTCCAGTATTAATTTTCATCAGGATAAAAGATATTTTTCAATTTAGTTTTACAAAGAAATTCCTTGACTTTTCTTTAGATGCATGTCCTTTTAATAAATCGATTAAATTTCTTTGTTGTAGTAAATATATATTGTGTTTAAGGACTTTTTGGGGGCTACATCATTTATAATTCCATGTACGGCATAAACCAGTGTTTTTTTTTTTTTCATTTTGTCAGTTCAATGTACTCTATCATTATTTTTTATGTAAAAGAACTTTAAACAACATGAGTGGTAAAAAATGAATTTTCATTTGTCATTAGTTGATAAATGAAATCGATTATCTTTTGTGACTTCATTGGCTTTTTTTTTTCGAATTTTTGTTTTTCGCAGTCGTTTTTGTTACTTCCGAGATTGTTATAAAACTCGATTTCAAATTAAGCACTTTTTGTGTCATTGGAACACAGACCTTCTGTCGTGTTCTGTCATTAATGTAGGGCAACCTGTTTTTGATCGATTGGAAATTCCAAAACGATGGCTTTAAATTATTTTTTTTACCCCTCTTTTTTTCACTTTAGTACTAAAACATTAATATTCTTGTGCAAATATTTTAGCATTATTTTCTATACAAAAACAAACACATAAAATGAAAGGGAGCAGAATTTATTCAAAAATTATGCTGCCTACAAATTGAGAAAAGATGTCCTAATTAAAAGAAGATGAAACGCGAATTATTAAAACAACTAATCTTTAAAGTGGATTTTGAATACAATAATCTTTTGTTTTTATATGTCATGGCATTTTTTAATTTCTCATATATATGTTATTTAATTAAATAAAAAAGTATTCTTTCATAATTTTCTTATCCTTTTCATTTTTTATCTTAGTGAAAAAAAAAAAAAAAAGAAGATTGTTTTTTTTAACTATAAACATTTCTCATTCTCTTAATTGCTTTTATTGTTTCATTCAATTTTACAAAAGAATTCTAATGTAATACAAGAATCCCCACAAGATACTTACAGAAGTAAGTAGCAAGCAAAAAATAAAAAAAAAAATTGTACTAAATATGTTGCAAACATTTTTACAATTGTTGTAGTTTTAAATATAGTTAAGATGCTTCTTCATTAGTGCAACAGCCTCATGATGGCAAAGGCAGTCTACCTACTGGCAGATTTCGTGACAGGAGATACTTTCTTTTTACGGAAGGGTTGTCAGTCCTACGACCAACGCTCTAAAATTATATTGGACCAGGACCTACGGTTTTAAGGTGGATTCCGAACCACTACAAACATCCATGGCAAACGCCGTGACTCGAACCCGAAGCCAGTAGTACCGAGCATTAGTCCCTCCACCATCAGGCTCCATCTTTAAAGTTACTGCATTTAAAATTATTTATAAGTAGAAAAAAAGATTTTCAAGTTGCATAACCCGCTTATTAAAATTTTTCCAATAATTTTTGAGTTAGTATTTATTTTTTTTTATTATATTAAAAAATTTACTGGTGATAATAATAATCCAAATAGCATTATTTACAATAACAATAATCAGCATAGCATTTCTTCCAAATTGTGACAATTGTCTTTATATGTATTCATGTTGATAATGGTTTTCAAAATAAAAACACACATCCTTTCAGTAGACTGTAATAAACTCAGCACTTTTATTGGAAAACCAAATGCACTATGCATTTTATTTACATACAAAACACATACATTTTTTTTCCTTCCAACCAGCTTACGCCCACGCCGATGAGGATGTTTATATTATCTGGTGCTAGCTTCCACCATTTTTTTTCCATTATGAAAGTAGAGCTATTTATCCATGAGACAACACATGCTAAAATATATATATAATTTATCTAATGAATAGAACATTAAACGCCTTATCAAAAATAAATAAGCTTTTATTTACTATCATTCTTTATTCTAAATTAATTTGTTGTTAATATTTTTGCAACATCTCAAAATCATACTTGTCCGTAATTTTTAAAGATGTTATAATTTGTTTTTGCTTCATCATGAATATTTATTATTTCTACACTACATTACATCACTGCGCCTAGAGCTGAGATGCCCTTTTTGTAATTTGTGAATGTGTAATTGAACTGGTGTATACACACAATGGAGGCGGTATGAATATTGATGATTTAGTAAAATCAGAAGATTATAAAGAAAAGTTGATGTGAACGACGGTGGGTAAAAAGATGCTTTTGTGTTTAAATGTAAGATAATACAGAGAAAAAATTACCGATTATAATTTTATATTTCAGTTACTGAAATATGATAATACGAATTTACAATAAACAGTATAAATAAATATGAGATAAAACACAAATAGAAATTTAAAAATACGAAGTAACAATCAGACTAAAAACTAATTCGCAATACGTATATTTAGAATGGGATTAAACGAATATGTAACACTTACAGAAAATATCACGACAAATATTTGTAATACTAATTTAAATACACTAAGTAATTCATTTCAATACTCAATAAAATCAAAAAGCAAAACTGAGTACTTGCAATGTATTAATACATAAAGAGAAAGATTAGAAAGAGAAAATGTAGATAGTAAATTATGAATGAGAATTAGTCGAGGAAGATAGATGTTGATCCAGCATTTAATTTTATTTATAAAGAAATTAATTTTTGAAAAGTCACGCCGTTAGTTTTGTGAAAAATAATAATGTAGTTATTTTAGAATTTTTTATATATTGTAAGGTGCTATACAGTGACGAATAAATTTAGGTGACAATAGTGTATGAATGAGCGGTTTAATTACCAAAATTAATATGGTAATAGCACAGCCAATGGAGGATACAGATAATTATATTAATGTAGTTACCTGCCTTTGCAGATGAATATATTAGCCTATCAATGTCATAAATACTTAGTGTTCGCTTTGTATGTATAATATATTAAAACAAATCCTATAATTCTGACGTACTCAGAGCAAAAGGTTTTCAAAGACTTCAATTAGAAATAAATTTGTTTTGCAATCTATTTTTCTGAAATTTAATATTCAAAATTTTTATGAATGAAAATTACACTGTTTTCGCGCAGGCATACAATCGTATTATTATGTTAAATTTATTACATATTTATCTCTGCCATTCTAAAGTTAGGCACGTGTAGAGTATTGGGTTTCGCTTCTATATTCGAAATTTTAAAATAGAAAAGGATGATTAAATGTAAATTGAACTAATTAAAATGTTTACAAATGTCTCTTAATTCATTCATCCGCAATCTGATTTCAAAATCGTTTTAAAATTTGTCAAATTATCGTAAATGTTGTATCGCATTAAAATTATTAATTTGGATTGTATTTTTTTATAATTTTTAATTATAAGATAATTTAACTTATTTTCTTACTATTGCATTGTTTTATATTTAAAGTCTTAAAAAAAAATTTTTTTTTTTTCATCTATTTACTATTTTTATTAAGCACAACATATTGCGTTGAACTAAAACTTTGCAGATTATTCAGTTTATGAATATTTATTTTTCTATGTTTAAAATTCTTTCTTACTATATTTAATCGGTTTTTTTTGACACATTAAACAAATGACATTTTAAATTGTTAACTTATCATTTGAGTACAATAGTGCTTCTAAAACTCATCATGAATTTGAAGTAGGAGTGACGGTTTCTACTGTAAACACAGCTTTACACTAAATCAATCAGAAAATTAAAATGTCTCAGCTCATATGAATTTGAAAATAACTAATAAGCTAAGAAATTTGCAAGTTTAAATTCCAATTAAAGGCTGAACATCCTGTTTCTTTTAACAGCAAAAATATAACTGCAGAAGTAACATTTTTTGAATGGCTAATATCCAATCACACATTTTTTAGAACAAAAAATATTTTATTTTAATTAGATAGATCTTCCCATGTTAGCTCAATTTTGAAAACAAGCTACCCACGATATTGACAACTGTATCATAAAAAATCACTAATTTTTATATAAAATTTAAATTATGCTAACTAAATATTAGTCGTTATGTTTTCATAATTTCTATTTATTTAATTTCCCTGTGTGGGTTCCGGGTTAGAATAGCCCCATTGTAGCCCATGCATGTTGTAAAAGGCGACGAAAATGGGTGCCCAGTGTCCGGGGATATAACCTGGCAAGGTAAAAGTCAGACTTCTCCCTTTAAGGTAAAAAAGAACAGAAAAGACAGACTTCACCCAAGGTTAAGGACTAAAAGAAGCTGCATTTTTATTCATATATATATATATATATATATATATATATATATATATATATATATATATATATATATATATATTGCAATGTCTGTCATAAATCAAACATTCAACCACAATTTAGTATTTTAAACATAAAGTTTATTGTTCAACATGTATGTAAGTTATTTACAAAAAGAGAAAAATATCAGGGGGCATGGCACACGAGCACCACATAATAACAGTAATGCGTCTGTCTTTCTCTCGGGTCCACGCTCACCTTAGACGCTTTTCACAAGTTCTAATGCGTCTAAGAGCAAGGTGTCTGACGTCAGCAGTTGCTCGGCAACAAAAGCACGCTAGAAACTTCTGTAGGCGTTTCGGCAATAACTCATGTTATACTCCTCCACATGCTTCGCTATTCAGTACAATATATATATATATATATATATATATATATAATTACATAAAATAACAATTACAAAAAAATATTTTGCTCCTTATCAATCTTATTTCTTAAATTTTGCATAAAAATTATTTAGATACTGATGAAAATTGAATTGAGTGTTAAAATATCAATTTTAATATGATATTTGATGATGTATATGGGGAATGGCAATATTGATGCTTTTTAAGAAGAGATTATGTTTAAGAGACACAGCAGTGCAAGACAGTGTTGTACTCCAACTGTTCCAACTGTTCCAGTTGATGAATTTAAATTGTCCTACTAGTATAATAACAGTAGCAAAAAGAAAATAAATATAGAACGCAAAATTTATATAAAAAAACTAGATTAAATAAAACAATAAATTAAAAATATTACTCCAACTTTTTATTTTGAGTGTTCAGATAATCGCTGAATTCTTACTGCATTTTAGACGTAAATAGAATCCTTTGGTTGTAAAGCTCTATTTTTCCATCTATGTGTAAATTTAAAATGGATATGGATTTCCTCTTTTATTTATTTTCCTTTTTTTAAAATTCATCATAATGTAAATTTGGGAGCTTCAATGGCGTCATCAGTTGCTCTTATGTTACATATTCTGTTTAGAGGACTATATATATATATATATATACACTCAAGAGCCAAAACATTATGACCACCCCTACATTTTGCAATGAACTCGCCTGGAGGACGTGGAAGGCACGTGATCAGGTGGAAGTGGTATTTAACTGCTGCTGGAGAGTCTGAAGGATCATTCTTTCATTTACTTCTGTGTGTGATGGAAAGGCTGCGGATCTAAACGACTTTGATAGAGGGCAGATTGTAATGGCTCGAAGGCTCGAAACAAGTATTTCCGAAACTGCAAGATTCGTGGGTAGTTCGCGATCTACAGTTGTTAGTACTTATGCAAAGTGGATGAATGACGGTGAAACCAGCAGTAGACGACATGGTGTTGGACGTCCACACGCTATCAAAGAAAAGGTCGTTGGAGACTGTCTCGCATGGTGAAGCAAAACCGGAGCCAGACAGTGGCTCAGCTGACAGCCCATTACAATGCAGGGCCAAATAGAATAGTATCGGAGCACACTGTTCAGCGACACTGTTGGATATGGGGTTACGCAGCAAACGTCCCACTTGTGTGCCTTTGCTGACCAAGCGTCATCGCCAACTGCGCCTGTGCTGTGCCTGGGAACATCGTGACTGGTCCATGGATCAGTGGGAGAGAGTTTCCTGGTCAGAAGAATCACGGTTTGTCATTCATCACGCCGATGGCCGTGTCAGGATACGCCGTCTTCCAGGCGAACAGTTGCTCCCCCTCAATGTACAGTAAATCATACACAGGCCGGTGTTGGCGGTATTATGCTTTGGGGGACGTTTTCTTGGGCGTCTCTGGGACCCGTGGTTGTGGTAGAGCAGACCATGAATGTTACACTGTATCTGAACATCATTGCGGATCAGTTGCACCCTTACATGGCCTCTGTTTTCCAGCTGGAAATGGAATGTTCCAACAGTACAACGCCCCTTGTCACAAGGCTAAAATTGTGTTGGAGTGGTTCCAGGAACATGATGCTGAATTCAGTTAATGTCCTGGCCGCCTAACTCACCGGATCCAATCCGATGGAACACATTTGGGATGTCCTGGGACAGCAGCTCAGAGTTCAAAGACCACCAATTCGCAATATCTTTGGATTTGCGTGACCGTTGCTTAAACATCTGGTACAATCTGTCTCCGGCCATCTACCAAGGACTTGCGGCATCCATGCCAAGGCGGGTTGAAGCTGTGTTGCGCGCCAAAGGTGGGCCAACTCGTTATTGGCAGGTGGTCATAATGTTTTGGCTCTTGAGTGCAAATATTTCTCCATTGTTTCTGGATTTACGCTTACAGATTGCTTCTCAAAGAATCAACATTAACATATTGATTCATTGACAATTATTTTCGAAACTGTTTCCCCAAATTCTCGATAGGATCATTCTTTCGCATTTAAATTGTTTTACAGCTAACGGGATTTCATCTTTCCGCAATATTTCGTTTTATTTTGATGCCTCAAGAACCAGCCAATCGCAACTGAACGTTTAGTAGAATTTTTTTTTCATCTTACTTTAAAATGATATTCAACTGAATTAAAGCAATTGATTCCTATCAGCGGATGAAATTAAAAAAATAAAATCTTTATATTAACCTGAAAATTGGAAGATGTATGAAAACAAAATGGCAGATGTCTTGAAACATTGATTTTGATTGAAAGTTTCGCAATTTTGTGCTACAATCAAAACTTATAGCTGCGATCGTTAATAATTCCAGTTTAAATATTCATTTGCTGCTAGTAGTGTAGCATTTTTTCCACGAGAAGAGTTGTAGCATTTCTTTCCCAGGAGAGAGGAATGTATATTCTTTAAGTGCCTAATAACAACCTATCGTTCAAATTTGACAGCAGATAAGCAGTGTTGTGGATATTTATATTACATGCAATTAGTGTTTTGTACTAATGAGAACAACCTCTCATGAAATTAACAATTGTCTGTTCAACCTTCATAGGTCGAAACAATTACAGGCGGGATATGGACTACCTAATAAACCCATGAATCATGTGATCATTAGTGATAGACCTTGGGCTGAAGAAATGTCACTCCAATGAGAAGTGAAGGAAGCTGACCCCCCCCGCCCCGACTGATTTTCTAAAAGGGAGGTTTTTGAAAAAGAAGTGTATTCTGCGACTAGACGGTAAGAAGTGTTGTTTTATTCTCTGAAGTGAGGAACAGACCGAGTTGGAGACTGCTTTGAAAGTGAGCCCTTGATTTTTGTGTATCACTCCGAGTGATATTTAAGGCCTGCCGCAGACCAGGCAATTTGATCCGTCGTAGACTCGAGAACTCGGAAAATCTCCGTTCTTGAAGTGAACTGCATTTATGAATCAAATTTAAATCTTTAATTTTCATTTTTTTTTTTTGTAAATAATATTTTTATTAACCCAGTGTTCTGTATGTATATATATATATATAATGCTGGTAAATAAAAATTAAAAGTGTTCTCATGAACCTGAAAGTGGCCCTTTTCTTGAAGCCATTATAGGTCAAGATCGAGACGTTAGAATATGGGACAGGTGAGGATAAAAACTTTTATTTTGAGTGAAAAAAGTTTTATTCGGATTCATGTCTCGTTTTAAAAATATTTTCGTTTTACAGTTAACTTATAACACTCAAGTGAAACTAAAAAAATGCTTAAATAATCTCATATAATTCAAATACTTATGATGTTTTTAGTAAAGAACATTAAGCTTAACATGTTTAGTAAATATAAAGCATTTTGTTTTATGCAATGATATCAGATGATTTCTCAAGATATTTTAGCACTGTACTTCCAAGGAAATTACCTGATACCCTTTTCCACATCTTTTCAAAACTGCAGAAGTCTGCTTGTCTACAGAGAGAAGTAAAGCATATTCTAAATAGCAAAAGTCGATATAATCCTATTTAAATTTCTTTCAAGTATATTCTTTTCACATAACAAAATAACATTGTTACATATTTTCAATTATTATTTTTCATTCTACTACCAGAAGTAAGAAGTTTATGAAACCCCTAAGGCAAAAAAAGTCTAGCAAATTACAAATTAAAATATTTTTTGAATATTATAATACGATATGTACAGTATGATGCACAATAAAAAATAATAATTAATAAAAAAAAAAAAAAGAAGAAAAAAGGTAAAGGGAGTTGAAGCTTTCTGCATGTAATATTTATTTTACAATTTTAATAATAGTATCACAAATAATAGTGTATTTTTTCTGTAGTAACAGACCATAGGAATCGTGCACTTCGTTGAGCAGACATTGTAGTCAAAAATAAAGTTTTTAAATATAGTAAAACTTGTTTCTTTTTTTTAATTTATGCTGGATTGCAGAATTTTAGTTGTAAAATAATAAAATAATCATATTATGGTCTTTTCAAAACTATTTTCACAATCAATCAATTTTAAAATGTCTTTTTTACTTTATTTGAAAAAAAGTTGTCAAAACAAAGAATAATAATATTTAACATTATAAAGAACATTAAATAAATATGTATTTTCCAGTCGTTTTTTAAAGAAAAAAACGAAAACAAAAAACACACACAGAAATTCTATGTTTCATTATTTTTATGATTTTCTTTCAAAAAAATATATTTATATTTACTTAACTTATAGTTTTAATAATTAAAATTTAAAAATTAGTTAGCAAATGGGTAAAATTGATAGGCATCAAAACCTGATAATCATATTCGCTTTTTTAACTTTTTAAAATTCCTATTATTAGTTCACACACTCGCTATATATATTTTCTTCACATTTTTAATCGTTAATAAAATATTTTTATTCATCCACTCAAATATGTTCAAATTTTTTTTTGAACTTGTAGTGGATGACACTGGATGTTAATACAGTTTTTTTCAAATATTAATTCATTAATTAAATTTAATTAATTAATTTTAGTTTTTTAGATTTAAGTTGCATGTATCTAATAATAGATGGCGCAAGATGTAAGAGGAAAATTTCAACTTTATTTGTAAAAGGACTTTTCTGCAATATAGTGGGAAAAAGTAGGAATTGACTTAAAATTTTTTTATTTTAAGTCAATTCTTCAGTTTCAGTTTTCTTCAGTCAAATTCAGTTTCTTGCAAATATTAAATTTATAAGTTGACACTTTTAATCTTTAATATATATGGATATAAAAATTTCCAGTCTTTTCAAACAAAATATTTGTCGAGAAATGGCATATTGTTTAATATCTCATTTAATTGAGATTATAAACAATAATATTTTATGTTACTAATTTTGTATTTATTGTTGTCATTGTCAAAGACATTAAAGACTCAGATGTGTTAATATTGACTTGTCTTAAATTCCAAAATGCAAACTGAAAGCAAGAATTTGGCTTATTTTAATACTTTAGATTAAGTATTCTCTTTGCATAATGTTCAAAGACTTCAGATAACTCGATACTTCTTTACTTTGTTTAAGTTACGTTGACTTAGCAGTCAATGATAAATTTAGAAGTTTAGTTCAAATGTTTTTTCATATTAGATAGAAAGAATTTTAAACTTGCCTTTAAATCAAAAGTCAAATTTAAAACATGTAATAAAAGAGAAGATTAATTATTCTCTTTTCCAAAATGTACCTAAATCCTTTTATTCCATAACTTTTCTTTCTACTTCAAAATAAATGAGGTTTCGTTACGAGGACATTTAGATACAGTTTTTTATTTGTAGAAAATAGAAATCACAGGATTAAGAAATGTTGAACAATAATTTTTCTTAAAAGAAGACAATTACTACATAAAAAGTCACTTAGTAAGTCTGTTTCATTTAAATATTTTTTAAATGTTAAATGTTAAAAAATTGAAAGCTGGAACTTTAAAGAGAAATTTAATTTCATAACTGTATTGTACATTTTTAAAATTTGAATTAAATATTTCCAATGGTATTTATGGATGTAAGAAGATTTCTTCCTTCTGAGATTTGTTGTCGAATATGACGTTTGAAAGAGATAGTAAAACAGAAAGCAGAATAATATTTAATTTTAAGGAAATATTAAATTTATAATTCATATATTATTTGATAAACCTTTATACAGCCTTATGGAAAGAAACTTTGATAAGGATTTTATATTAATGAATGCTTTAAATTTATGATTTATAAATATTATAGTTTTAATTTTTGATTAGTTACACCGATAATTATTTTAATTTCTGTTAGGTTTGCATAATTTTCTCTATCTCACAAATAAATATTCTCAGATTTCATGACTTCATCAATGCTATTCGATAAAATTTGTAATTTAAAATATCTAATCTATTCAATAATTATCTGATAAAATATTTCATTTATTATTAATAAAAGAACACTATCATACCATTATATTGTACAATATAGCTTTATAATGCCATCATATCGTATATATATATTGTCATCATATATACCATTATCATATCATATTGCAAAATATATCCTTATCATACCATCACATCATAGAATATACTATTATAACACACATCGTATAATGTTTTTGTATAATATAACCATATAGCATTTAAAAACATTCAGATATTGAATGATTATTTTTTTTCAAATAAACTTTGTTTATGTTCTAATTTTAATTAAGTTATTAATGCATTGATGTATAAATACAATAAATTATATTACTATTGTATTATATACATCAATTTAGTTCAACAATTATAATTACAAAAAGTATTTTATGCATGTAATCCTAGATGATGATATAGCTGAATTATAAATTAACTATAATCGAATGAAAAAAATGATAATTTTTAAATATTTTTAATTTTAGTTAAAAATAATTTATTTATTATTATTAATATTTTATATAATTTTTTAAATAAAAAGATATTTTTTATTTTTTTATAATTTTTATCAAATAGTTATAATTGTTATAAATGAATT